>MU762109.1:3227-14860 GCA_026770625.1 Nicotiana glauca | reverse complement strand
GGTGAGGAACATTGGAAGGTGGTGAAGACCATTCTTAAGTACTTAAGAAGGACTAAAGACCAATTCCTCATCTATTGAGATTCTGAGTTGAAACTTGAAAGTTATACTGATGCAAGTTTCTCTTCAGATAGAGATGATACCAAATCTATTTCTAGTTATGTATTCACCTTAAATGGTGGTGCAGTGAGTTGGAAAAGTTCCAAACAAGCTACAGTAGCTGATTCAGTGACTGAAGCAGAATATATAGCAGCTAGTGAAGTAAGGAAGTTGTATGGGTGAAAAAGTTCTTAACAGAACTTGGTGTGGTTCCTTCAATAGAAGGTGCGGTTCCACTGTTGTGTGACAACACTGGAGCTATTGCTCAAGCAAAAGAACCAAGATCACACAAAAAATCCAAACACGTCCTGCGAAGGTATCACTTGATAAGAGAGATCATTGAACGTGGAGACGTCGAGATTCAAAAGGTTGATGGAAAGGAAAATGTTGCAGACCCATTCACTAAAGCTCTTGGGGCAAAGGAGTTTGACAAGCACAAGTGGAAATTAGGAATGAAGTACAAGAGTGATTGGCTCTAGTGCAAGTGGGAGATTGTTAGGGATATAGTGGATATGCCCTAGATCGAATATCATATTTGATGATTTGAACATATTTTGTGTACGCCATTTGATATAAAATATATATGGCATTTGATATTCTTTTATCATTGTTATTAATTGCTTGATTAATTTGATAAGGTCCTTGATTAAATTTTGAGACTTGACATTGTGATGGAGATCATGATAATGAGAGTAAAGTTTCTTATAATTTAATCTAAATTTATTCTTGATCGTAGGATTATTAATTTGGACATTAGTAATCCAGTTAGATCAATATTTATGTGATCGTCTTTATGGGATAAAGACTAGTTGATCTCATTAACTAAATTACATAGATAGATGATACATATAGAAATATGGTCATTGAACCGACTCATTGGATAATTCCTAATGGTTAGAATTACCGTGAACTGTCAATAGGATATTCTCTTGAAAAATGTGATATAAGAATTTCCTTTGACCTGAGATCGTCATAGTAATTGACAAGTTATTTATTGTGCTTTGATACCAGACACCTATGGCCCTAGGGCGATAGTTGAAAGGATATTGGGTACGATTGAATACTTGTAGAATTGGTGATTGATCAAGATGGAATCTGTCAACTCTTGGTAATGAGTTTAAGCTCCATGTTATCATGAATTATAAACGACCAAACTAAGACCTTGGCCAGGGCAATTGAATGAAAGAAGAAAAGAGTTTCTTAGCTCATTCAATGGTCGATTATATTTGACATGAACAGATAGTTGGTCGCCTATTAGGATTTGACAGTTGAATCATATCCTAGGGTGATCCAGAGCTATAAGGACAGAAGGAATTACTACATTATTCTTCTACTGGTTCTTGAGAGTAAATTATATACTTCATGCTATCTGGTCGTTAAGGAGTGTTGCTAGACGCCACCCTTGATTAGTATACTGATGTGATCAATTTACTACCGGTTTAATATTGAACCTATGGGGTCGCACACTTACGAGTGTTCTGATTTTTGCTAAAGGATTAATTAACTCATTATTTGATAATTAAATTAAAGAATTTAATTAGTCAAATAAATTTAGTTAGTTAGTCCAAATGAAATATTATTATATTCTTTGCTAGCACAGAGAATATAATTAATATCGCCAACAAATTGAAATTTTCTATTTGGAATAGAAAAATTAATATTTATCTCTTTGTTGACATATATATGTAATATATATAAAAAAGGATAATATTTATTTTATATAAGAGTTGTATAAAATATTAATATAGGCTTCTAAGTAAATCCAATATTGAATTGGATTGACGAAAAGTCCATAAGGACGTGCGGCTACTTCAAACCCATTAAGAATGGGATTGGTATTCCTTTTTAATATAATATATTAATTGATACTTCAATTCCAATTGGAATTGGATTTGAAATCGGCAGTCATGATGCTAATTAGATGGAATTACGAATTTCTATAAAAGTATAATTTTGGAATTAGACTTTTACCCTAAGTAAATCTTACCTCAACCAAATAGGAATAGGGTTTATAGGTGATGCTATATAAAGGGTGATGGAGAAAATTTGTCATTTTTTAATTCTTGAGAAGAAAAACCACTTTGTGAAAGTGAGAATACAATAAAAAGCCAAGAGAGAAAATACAATTTCAAGAAAAGTGTTTCTTGTTCTTCTATCTTTGAGTTGAGATTTTTTGAGAAAAATTTCAACAATATTTTGTTCAATTTTGTTCGCGGGTTTCATTGATCAAAGAGTTGATAGCAAGGATCGGTCTCGGTGTGGATACACATAGAATCTTCGTACTATCGAAGAAATTTTGAAACGAGACTTTCTTCACCAGGTATGTCTTAGACCCGATCTTTGACATGTAAATAAATTTTAAACACGAAAAGATCTGTCTAGGATTGTTATTGTCTTCCACTGCGTGTTACGAACACCTATACGCAATCCTTCAACAATAAATTAGTTATTCATAATAGTATGTAAAACTACAATACTAAAAGTCATAACCAACAATGAAAAATAGGAAGAGGAAGGAAAAACTCATAGAAGAATTCTCCGCCTTGCTCCCAATGTGTTCTTTCCTCCAAGGGTGTTGTCTAACCCTAAAGTAGTGTCTCTTGCCTCCTTAGGTCTAATTTGTATAAAAAATATGTCCCCCTCTCAAAAATAGCGTTTTTCCATGTATATATACCAAGTAGGGTCGGGCCCAAAAATTTATACCTTCTCCTACATGAAAAAGGACAAGTTTTTTCCTACATGAAAAAGGACAAGTTTTAGGGCTGGATGGCCGCGGTTCTACCGCGGTCGTGGTCAAACCGCGGCCAAACATCCTCTCAGATTCTTCATTCGTCCGCGAATGCCTTCTGCCGCGGTCGCGGTAAAACTGCAGTTTTGCACCCTGTTTCGTTTGGAATTTAGAAAAATATAAAAAAGGAAAGTTGTAGCCCTTTGAGTTATATTTCCAACCATATAATATGATTCCAAAATGGAGTTCTGAGCAAACAGTTATGTCTATTTTACTAGACAGTGCACAATATGCCTCATCGAGTCTTCGTTTGTTCTCAACTATCAAATTTGACCCCCGAACATGATCCCGGCTTAATTCCTTGAGCTTTTACTCAGACTTCAAAGCTTCAAATCACTTAAATTTATTCCATAACATCTATATATCTCGGAATCACACCTACAAGACATAAAATATACAATTAGTGCAAAACACTAGCGATTAAAGCGCAAACTCAACTAAATTGCAGTAAATTAGAGTGTAATAATCGACTAAAACACGTAATTATAGCCTATCATCAGTATAGGATCGCTACCAAACTAACGTGGAGTAGTTCATCTGCACTCTGCCAACTGGTGAATCGGGCGAGCCAATCCAACCTTCGGACGAGGATGCTGAAAGAATATGGATGGAGTGTGCTGGCGGTCCAAAATAGGGAAGGTATACGGTCTTCCTACTAAAATTTTCATCGCTATAAGTGTGGAATGCAAGGAATAGGAACTTTCTCACAAGGCGAGCAACTTGATGGGGAGAGCCTCTCTACTATGAGGGAGACTATGACAAAGCTCACATTCGAGCTAGAAGCGGCCAAGGAAAGAGAAAGGGTTAGAGATGTTCAATTCCTTGGCATGTAAGCTCAGATCAGAACTCTCTTATCTACTGGAGCTTTTCTGTTGCCCCGGTCTCGTGACTCATCGCCAGAGGCTTGACTTGAACGTGTGCGTTCCTTCCGTCCCCGTGATCGTTCCTCCCATCCTCCCTGTGGTCGTTCTTCACGTCCTCCACAAGACCTTTCTCGACACCGTCTTTCAGATGAAAGTTCATTAGACAGTGATGATGATGTTGTAAAAAATACTCCTTGACTTGTATATACTTTGAACTAGACAAATAGAACTATTTCTGAACAAGTTGTAATAAGTATTAACTTGGTTTTGGATTTTTTAATTCTATTGAACTTTAATTTGTTATTTTTAATGTATTTATTGAATTGTGTTATTGTTGTTGTTGTTGGCATAAAATGCCTGTTTATGAAATTTGGTATGCCGACAGGCGGTGTAGCTGCCAAAACAGGCATTTTATGCCAAATTAAAACCCAGAAAACCGATCAAAGTTGGTCGGGATTTAATTTTAAAAAAAAATCTTCTGATTAGCAACCAAAATTGGCCGCTCACTCTTAAAAAAAAATTTAATAATTACCGACCAAAGTTGTTCGGTTAATGAACAAGGATTACCCAGATTTCACATTTACCGACCAACTTTGGTAGCTAACTTTTAAATTTTAATTTTAATTTTTTTTTTAAATTTACCGACCAACTTTGATCGCTAATCTTTAAATTTAAATAATTAATAATATAACGTAATTTATATACACCGACCAACTTTGGTCGGTAAAATTAAATTCTTAAAATATGTTACCGACCAAAGTTGGTCGGTATGTGCTTTAAATTGCATAGTTGGTCCTTTTACCTTTGCGACCAACTTTAGTCGGTAATTAGCGACCAACTTTGGTCGGTATACAAAAGCGACCTCTAAAATAGTGACCAAGCTTGTTTTGACGGGTTTTGGTAGATATTTTGCATAAACAGATCAACGTTGGTCGCTTTTTGTGGTCGCTAAAATCCGAATTTCTAGTAGTGTAAATACTACTTTAAAAAGTGGCTACCCCACGCAATTTTTACCACAAATGTACAACTCTCGACACCCAATTGCACCTCTCTAGCCAAGCAGTTGGTTTTGCAAATGTAGCCCAATATAATATAGCAACTGGTAGCCAAAAGTCATAGTAGTTCTGAGTCTGAAGTTCACTCTTCAGAAATGAGATTTCAGACCTGAGAACAGATTGCATAACATTAATAGTAGTAGTTTAAACATTCAGCTTTGTGAATCTGAAGTTCACTTAGCTTTTTGGAAATTAGAAATTCAGACCCAAAATCATATCGTATAAAATTAATAATAATATGTGAACTTCAGACATACGAGTATGAAATTCACTTTCAAATAAAAAACAAAAAACAAAAAGGAAAGAAAAGAAAAGAAAGAAGAGAAAATGGTATACCCCACTCTTGGCCATATAGTGGCTAAAGATCTAGTACTTCTTTAAACAACAACAATAAAGGGCAGCCCATGCATGCGTGGGGTCCGGAGAAGGGCCGACCACAAAGGTTTATTATGCGCAGCCTTATCCTATATTTCTGCAAGAGGTTGTTTTCACGGCTTGAACCCGTGACCTCCTTGTCACATAGTAGCAACTTTACCAACTACACCAAGGCTCCCACAAGTAGAAAGAGCAATGTGTACGTAGTCTTACCTTTATCCCCGGCTTAAGGAAAGATGGAAAAAAAATTAGTAACAACGTAACAGTAAATAGTAACAACAATAAGATAAGATGATAGAAAATGAAGCAAAAGAATTACTAATACTTATGTTTTATATCACTATTAGTTTAATAACGTGCTAAGAAAAGTATGTTAATTAGCCTTGAGAAAAAAGTAACACTATATGCTCTTTTCATTTTTCATTGGAAACAAATGTTTTATCATTGCACCAAGCTCATCAAAACCCCGGAGGCCATGAAAATTGCCTTCACCAAAATTTGAAATTTGATCATAATTACTTAGACAGCTCGGTGCACAAAGTATTGCGTGCTCACGCAGGATCGGTAATTGATTATAATTACTTGATGACAAGAAATTAGGACTAATTTCTTGGATAAATTGATCGCCAAGCTCCGTGTTATTCTTGAAACCTGGAAATTTTTTATGCTCCATTTTTTCTTCGTAAGGATACATGTTAATATCGGACAAGATTGAGTTGTAGCTACTGAGTTCTGTCGAATCAGTATCTTGAATAATATTGTCATTGTTGGGAGAATTCATAGGCTCATCATCATATGTAGGCAAATCTTCACTATCGTTTTCTCTCTTGCTTCGTTTATTGACATTCTTAGCTTTAGCGTTCACATAGATCTCGCACAACACATATTTGTCCAACTACACATAGTTCAAGGGGAAAAAAACAAATGCAAAAATATTATTTTTCTTCATTATGCATCGAGACATACTACAAAACAAGAATATGCAACTTCAAAATCCACACATATATATATATACATACACACATTATATGTCGTTCTATCTGATGGTATTTAACTAGACATGATGCGTGTTTAGGAAAGAAAGAAAGCGTTTTAGAATTTATGGTAACATAATATAATATTTTTATGGTTACAAAAATATATCACTACTTGCAAAATAGAAAGTTCAAAATTATACTATTTTCAAATACAGAAAGGTGACTTTTCTTTTAAACATACTAAAAAAATTAATAATGAAACAAAATAAAACTGAAAATTATAATAAATCTCATCCTTCCATCACTAAGTGAGCTACATGGTCATTTAACCCCAACGAGCAGTAAACCATAGTCTAATCACAAAAAGTTAGTAGAAACATACAAACAAATAGTAAAAACTAAAATAAGTGAGTTTAAGTTATATATACATTGTTTTTATAAAGAAAATTTTAAACTATCAGGTCATCCAAATGATATTTATAGGTAAGAAGAGTTCACAAAAAATAAAGTTTGTAATTTTGAAAATAAAGCAATGTTACACGCTATATCAAATTATGTGACATAATAGTATAAAAATTTCTTTACCCAATATATATTATTATACAAATAAAGGTGCGATCATGTGCACAAGCATCTTGTGTTCATGCAGGATACGGGGAAAGGTCGTACCCTAAGGGAGTTTGATGTAGACAGACTACAGTAATGCAAACATTAATGGCTATGCCCACGACTCAAATATTATACAAATGAGTAAATATGATACTAACCTCCTGGTTTTCAATAGAGGTATGTGCATCAGGTAGAGAACTTTTACGATCAAGATGATATTCATGCATTTTCCATTGAGATTTTAGTCCATTTTGTTCATAAAAATCAAGCGTCATTTTGTAGCCAACAATTTGGCCATTGTATTTAACCTCTGAATCAACACCTGTAGCTTTCCAATAGCCTTTTTTGCCTATCACTTGTCTAATTGGTTTTCTTCCATTTTGGTACCTTCTTTTCCTTCCAGTGAAGAAATACCAGCTATTCTCTCTGTACAAAAGATATGCAAATTAAAAAATTGTTTATAAATGGTTAATTTTGCAATAACAACAATACATACCCAATATAATCTGACAAGTGGTATCTATAGAGGATAATGTGTATGCAGACCTTACTCCTACATTGTGAAAATAGAAAGGCTGTTTCCGATAAAGCCTCGACAAAAGATTAGGATTAAGTTATATGCACCAACAACCATTGGTAAAACGAAAAATTTCGCTAAGAATGTTAGAAATTAAATTTGATATACGTGTGGGCAGCTCGGTGCACTAAGCTCCCGCCATAGGGGTCCATGGAAGCAGCGGCAAAGCCAGAATTTTCCCTAAGGGGTGTCAAAATATAAATAAGTAAGCATATAAAAAAATTAAGGAGAGTCAACACGTAGTATATATACATAAAAATTAAATATTTAACCTATTTAAGCTACATAATTTGCGAACGAAATGGTGTCAATTGACCCCTTTGCTAATGAGTGGCTCCGTCACCGCGTTGAAGGGCCGGACCACAAGGGTTTGATGTATGCAACCTTATCCTGTATTTCTGTAAGCTATTTTCACAGCTCGAACCAATGACCTCCTAATCACATGACAATAACTTTACCAGTTACGCCAAGCCTCCCCTTCTGAAATTTGATATATATAGTACGATTTTTGATTAAGAGTATTAACTAAATTGATCACTGTTGAGGGTATGTGGCGGAATGTATATATGTGGCTCCGCCACTGCTAACAATAAATATATCATGACTATAAGAAAAAATAATATTTGCGGCATATTATTTTTCGAAATACGCAACATTATATTAATGAACTCTGTCATAACATCGTCACATATTTTTTAATAAAGTCTTATTCAGTAAAAACATTTTACTAGATTTCCACCTATTTCCCACTAAAATACTTATCCACTATATGTGAAAATTAGACTTGAGCTTACCTATCTCTCTTAATTTTATTTCGAGTATTTCTAGCAAAATAACTTTCTTTCCTTATTGGTAATTAACAACCTTTTGAAACTGTGCAACTGTTTAAATTAGTTTCTCCTATTCTTTATCATTAAACCCACATTAACCCTAGAGAATTAATATTTTAGAAAGTGATTTTACACGTTTCAATAGTAATCTTGTTTATTATCTCTAACATCTCCATGTAAGGTAAAAGAATATTGCACCAGATAATATAGTTAGGGTTTCGATAGTAATGTTTTTTCACACTTTTTTATCAATATAAAAGAAAAGACATTAATTTTTCTAACACCCAAGGGTACGACCAAGTGATCAATGAAGATGAAAGAAAATCATAAGTTCTCGAGTTCAAATTTCAACAGATATTGCACCGGATAGTATAATTAGGGTTTCGATAGTAGTGTTTTTCCACATCATTTTTTACGGTTCTAACAAAAAGGCATTAATTTTTCAAAACTCGAGGGTGTGGTCAATTAAGGTGGAGGAGAACCATGAATTCTCTGGTTCAAATTTCAACAAAAGCAAAAATTACCAAGTGATTTCTTCTCCTCTGTTCAAGTCGTGGTGGGAAAAGTATGTTATAGGTACGCATGCACAAGCTGGTCTCGACACTACGTACCGAAAGAAAACAAACTAAAGGAAAAACAAGAGAATATGTAAAAATTTCAGAAAAAAGACTTACTGCAAAGATCTTGAGGATGATGTTGATTGATACATATTTCACGAATTCTATTTTTTGGCAAAGTTTCACACATTGATTTTCTTCTTCAAGTAAAACTCAACCTATAACCTATTGGAATTGAGTCAAAATACTCTTCATCTGATAATATTTGATTATAATTTTCTCTGTTAATTTCCATATCTGCAAATAATTATGCTCTTAAAACAATGAGAATTATATTAAGGAAGAAGGAAAAGACGGAGTTATATATACACATGATATATGATCAGTGAATATTTCCCATGATAAAGGATGTAGTAAAATTTGTACATATATATTAATGTAATGTAAATTCTACTTGAATTTTTAGTATAAATTCTATTTGTGAGTTTTACGTTGTCATAAAGAAAAACAAATAAGAATAAAAGGATTTTTAGATATTAAAGGCAGAGAAAAATAATTTTGATGTCATACTATTGGACGATGTTTTAGGAAAAGAAACCAAGTAGAAAGATTTAGCCTTTTAGAAATCAAACTGGATTCCTAAATTTTTGGTGGGGTAGGGAAGTGATAAAACATTTAGTATATATTTTTAAAATATAGTGAACGTGTTTTTATTTTTTATTTTTCTTATTGATAGTATAATTTACCACTCTTATTTCTTATTCAACTATATACTGTTTATAAAAAAAGAAGATTCCAAGAACAGAAGCTTCCACAATTAGGAAAAGAAAATTTTTATATCTTGCATCTACTTAAATAATAGGAATATGAGAGTTTTTTTGTTGAATTGAAAGAATTTGTATTAATTTATTCAATAAAATTAATTTTAATTAACAAGTGAATATAAAAATGATTTTCTCTTTTCTCGCCAATTCCCAATTACTAACCAAAATAATATGATGAAACAAAATAAGGACTATAAATAAGAAAATGCTCGGTGAAAAATCAAACTATTGGCTAATTAACTATATCCCATATCTTTAGGCGTGATATACGGTAGAGAATCAGGAATTTGTTTCTCCTAGTCCTATATAACATGTTGAAAAATAAAAAGAATTTTTTCTGTTAAAAATAAATAATTAAAAATAAAATATTTTATTTTGAATTAAATCATAAAATGATTCTACACCCCCCCCCCCATCCACACACCCCCTCCTAAGTGCTCATCTAGCTTTGGCTAAAATTATCTCAAAGCTAGTTTTTTTTGTTTTTGGCTTATAACGACGAGATTTTATTAAGCAGGATTTTAAAGAGAGTTGTTACAACATGGAACAGATGTTAACGATGCAGTTCCTAACAAGTCTTTGCTATAACTAAATAAAGCAAATAAAGACAATATACTCAAATTAAGTATTTACGTTCAGCATTCCCGCCCGGCATCTCAAAGCTAGTTGAAATAAAGAAAAAAGCCAAATTATTACAAAATAATAAAATTTCATTCTATAAGGTAAGGCTTTAGTTTTGACTGGAAGTTCAGCTTAGAGTTGATTGACTGGTTACCTCCAATAATTGACCCATAAGTTCGGAGGAATCACAAACTATTGTAGTTTTTTTATATTTTTAAAACAACAATATTTTCCCTTGATTTCCACAATTATGTATGAAGAACAACAATAAAATAAGAACTTTTTAATAGCTAAGCAGAAAAAATGAACTTGTATTGCCTTGGTTTATCAAAGAATAACTTCCTCTTTATATAATAGGAGAGTTTCACCCATAGTATAAGTCTAAAAAAACATAAAAATCCTCCTCTCTCGTTAATTACTGATCTGTAACCGCCATTGAGCGAGATCCGCGTCATGATATCTTGTTGGTTCTGGATATCACGGCCCTCTATCTGTCGCCCACAACCGTTCATGCCCTTTCCGAAGTCTCAAAACTCGTCTCGGGTCCGGGGTGCATCATTTTATCAGGTCCGATGGCAAGCACTTCGTTCCGGCCTCGATACAAGAAGTTCCCAGCTTTGATTTCGATCACATGTATTCATACTCTTGCTTCGTTTGAGCCACTGAAAAATCATGGTGTGTGTTAGCCTCGATTTCACCCGTATACAAGTTTAAAAGACAAATTATTAGTAACTTTTAAAGATTTGAATCCTAAAAGATAATTAAAAAATATTCTAAATATTTTGATTATGTTGAAAAGAAGTTTACTTCATTCAGTAATGTATATGCAGGGAAGCCCGACACACAAAATATCCCCGCAGCGTTCTGTAATCTTAGCTTTCCAACCTGTTTTGATGTGGAATTAAAAAATATTTCATTTTGCCTGCTGAAACTGTTAGGGATGTAGTATATATGCCCTAGATCCAATATCATGTTTGATGATTTGAACATATTTTTGTGAAGGTTATTTGATATAAAATATATATGGCATTTGATATTCTTTTCATAGTTGTTATTAATTATTTGATTAACTTGATAAAGTCCTTGATTAAATTTTGAGATTTGACATTGTGATGGAGATCATGATAATGAGAGTCAAGTTTCTTATAATTTAATCGAAATTTGTTCTTGATCGTAGGATTAATAATTTGGACATTGGTAATCTAGTAAGACAAATTTATGTGATTGATCACGCCCAAGTATATCCTCTAAATAGGATTCTGCGGACGTTACAAATAAAACCCGAGTATTACGCCCAGGGTCGAATCCACAGAGAGTCAACCTAACAACTGCTACCTTTAGACCCACTCGATTCTTTAGAACCAGCTTCCAAATACTTTTGAATCACTGTTGAGGTTTCTTTATAAACTAAAATTGTAGAAAAATAACAATCTATAACTAAATAACTAAGGTTGTAGACAA
>MU762101.1:97615-181461 GCA_026770625.1 Nicotiana glauca | reverse complement strand
GAGAATGAAATGACGGAGGCAATTTTTCTACTATCCAAACACTTTAACCTTTGCTTCCCCCCCTTTGAGCCTTGACTATTCTTTCATACCCCTCTTTTGGAATCATTAACGAAAAAATATATATATAACAAAACAGAAAAGAAAACAAAAGGAAAATCACAAGAAATATAAAGGAATCAAGTGAACTACGTTCGACCTGATTCCTCAAAGAGGATACGTAGGCGCCTCATGGCTCGGTCATAGTATAACAAAAATCAAAGATTCCCCAAGCAATAAAACTGGGGCAAAAGTTATGTTATGTTTTTTTTAGAAAAAGTGTGATTCCAAAAGTTGTAATGCTTTAACCATTAAAGTTATTTTGAATCCTTTGATATCATTTTCTTTTACCCCCACACAAAAACCCATATTGATGTCCAAAAAAAAGATCTCCCGATCAGTATCCGAGAGGTGCCGAGTCAGGCAAATGAAAGCCGAGAATAGCACACTGATCCCCGACTGATTTAAGATCATGAGTTGAAGGAATTGATAGCCAAAGAAATCCCCAAAAGAGAGAATCTTGTTGATAACACTCCAATCCCCAGTTGAGAAGGAAAAATAAATGAGAGAGTCTTATCGGTGAAAACCTTCACGGGCACCATAAGGCGACGAAAGCTGAGAGAAACAAAATGAGAGAGTCTCATTAGTGAAAACCCCTCAAGGGCACTGTGAGATGGCGAGATAAGATTGACAGAAAGTATCCGCATTCGGCAAAGAATTGGATGCCTGTTTATCCCCAGCAATATGAGGCCATCAGAAAATTGATTGATACAAATAGACTGGGTTGATTAATCCGAAAATGCATGACATGATCATTGGGATCGGTTATACCATTCAGATAAGTTCTTTTCCTTTTATTTCTTCCCAACATTTGTTCAGAAAGGCTTTTTATTTTTTTTTAAATCCTTTGCAATCATCATTTTTCACTTCTTTGTCTAAAGACTTTTTCTTCAGCAATTTGTTTTTGAAAAGGAATTTTTTAGAGCTTACTACCAGTCGCCAAAACGGTGCAAAGCAAAATGTGAATAGGCACAAGATAAGGCAATAAGACGAAAAGACGTTTTGTTGTAGGACCAAAACGATAGGTTGGTTTGAAGTTTCGGAAGAAGTATGGAGTAAGTTGAAAAATAGTAGTGGAGGAATTGTGATCATCGGGAAAAAGGAGCTTCCCGAGTAGATTATCGACCGAGAAGGTCAGACAACACAGAGCAAAGAAGGAAAAAGAAAAGGAAAAAATCATCCGCAACAAGAATATCATCCCCAGCAAATAACAGCATTCCCCAACAAGTTCAGGGAACGTAGAGCAAGGAAAGGAGAAAAGGAAAAACTATCCCCAGCAGGAGTGGCATGACGACTCGCCACATTTTAAACTAAAATTTTTTTCTTTGATTTGAGGCAGGAAAAGGAAAGGTTATTGGTGAAGGAAAGACAGGCCACAAAGAAGATTATCAAACTGGGGCATAAAATTTTCTCTCATTGCGAAAATTTTCTTGAATCAAATACCCACTTAGGAAAGATGAAAGATAACACAAAGTTGTGAAAGAAATGGAATTCCCAACAGTTTTACGGGAAAAAGGCGATGCAAAGTTTTAGAGAAAAGCAATCTTGAGAGAAGCTAGATAACTCAAATTTTAAGGATAAGTGGTCTTTGAACCAATGTTATCCCCAGCAGTGCTGAGAGAAGGAAAGCAACAAGTGTTAATGGAAGAAGTTGTATCCCCAAAGGACAAAACAAAAAATGAGACGCGGGACGGAAAAAGAAAAAGGTCAGTGTCATCCCCAACAGTTTTCGGAAGAATGAAACACCAGTTTTGAAGGAATGAAAAATTCCTCGTCAGTGTTATATCCAACGGCTTTCAGAGGAGCGAAACGCAAGTTTTGAAGGAAGTTTTGAAAGAGGAAAGAAGAAAAGGGATTCCCCAACAGTGTTATCCTCAACAGGGTAATCCCAAGCTGATAACATTTTAATCCCCCAGCAGTCTTGAAAAAAAGAAATAGATTTTTGATGGGAAGCAGAAAAGGAGGGGAAGAAAGGAGGTTCCCCCCCAATGGTGTTACCACAACAAGCAAGTAAATAATTCCAGCAGTATTATCCCCAGCAATTGAGAGGGAAGAAAGTTTCGAGAGAAGCGGTTCTGAAGGAAGGTAATTCAGGAAGAAGGAAATGGTTTAGGAGGCAAAAGGAAGCAACGGTAATAGAATGCAAGTGAAATTGTTGTTGAAGTCAGGCGCCCACCTGAAGAACGGAATGGCGATTTATTTTCGGAGTTTGTTGTTGAAGTCAGGTGCCCGCCTGAAGAACGGAAAGGTGTTATCTTTTTAAGTGGAAGTTTTAAATCATTATTGAAGTCAGGTGCCCGCCTGAAGAACAGAATGGCGATTTATTTTTGGAGTTATGGTTGAAGTCAGGTGCTCGCCTGAAGACCGGAAAGGCGTTATCTTTTTAAGTGGAAGTTTTAAATCATTGATGAAGTCAGATGCCCATCTGAAGAACGTAATGTCGATTTATTTTCAGAGTTTGTTGTTGAAGTCAGGCGCCCGCCTGAGGAACGGAAAGGAGTGATCTTTTGTAAGTGGAAGTTTTAAATCGTTGATTGAAGTCAGGTGCCTGCCTGAAGAATGGAATGGCGATTTATTTTCGGAGTTTGTTGTTGAGGTCAGGTGCTCCCCTGAAGAACGGAAAGGCACCGTTTTTTAAGTTTTCATTAAAGTTTAAATTATAATTGAGGTCAGGTGCCCGCCTGAAGAACGGAATGGTATTTTATTTTTCAAGTTATGGTTGAAGTCAATAGCCCGCCTGAAGAACGGAATGTCGTTTTATTTTCCAAAATTGTTGTTGAAGTCAGGAGCCCGCCGGGAGAGCGGAAAGTCATACCTTTTTAATTCAAGAAGTCAGTAACCCACCGGAAAAGCGGAAGATTATAACAAAAATCCCCAGCGTAAATCCAAATTCAGAAATCAGTAGGAAGGCAGCAAGGGTCAGAAGAAGGCAGTTTAAGTTTCAAAGGAAAATAATTCGAAACATCAGAGGAAACACAAGAGCAAGCAAGGCAACAAGAAACACAAGAAGAACAAGTTGAAGACCTAGATAAGATTTTACAATTCATAGACTAGTTTAGTCTAGCTTATTATTTTTGTTTAACACGGTGTAATAAGAAGGTCAGTAAGCAGTAACAGCATGCAACAGCAGTAACAGCAAATGGCAACCCCATGGTAGTCCCAGCTACCAAAACCTCCCGAACTATATTGGCCTGATTCCCTTTTAGCCAGGGATATGAAGGAAACCTTCGAAGCACAGGTTAGGTCAAAACTTTCAAAAATGCTTCACACGGAGTAGTCAAACGGGCAAAAATCGCTCGTATCCGCTTACTTTATCTTTGCGCGAAACTCTTCGTGTTTCCGGGCAAAGAGGGGCAACTGTGACCACGTGATTTTTGCCCTATGTGTGAATTACTCCCACAAATCAAAACAAAAATTGTTTGTTTTATGGTGTGCAATTTTGTGAATCTTCGTGGTATTTTCTGTCGTTGTTTACGCTTGTATGTGCACGTTTATTTATTTAAATTAATTAAAATATAAAAATATATTGCATGTGCATTTAGGATTTTATTCTACAGTTAGGGGTAATTAAGTTTGTTTTAGAAAAATAAAAAAAAAATCACAAAAAATAACGTATTTTTGCATTTTTACATTTAATATCCAAATTGTGTGACTTTATTTTTAATTGCTATTTGATTGTGTGGTGATGGTTATTGAGAGTTAACTAGTACTTTTATAAGTTAATTTAGTTCTACAGGTTAATTTAAGATGTTTAAATTTTTTTAATTAATTATGAAATAAAAGAAAAGAAGAGAAAAGAAACAAAATGAAATAGGAGAGCAAAATTCGAAACTGGGCCAAAAAAAAATGGAGATTAAAATCAGGCCCAATTTTGCATTCAAAATCCGCCCCAATAAATCCCAATACACGCATACCCGGTCCAATCAGCCCCGTTACACCCTAAACGACCCCGTTTTAACTTGAGGGGGGTGATCTGAGCCGTTGGATTGCAATGATCCAACGACTTACATTATTTAGCCTATTTTAACATATCAAAGACCCCCCTAACCCGGTTCCCCAGTTCATTTCCCCCTCAGACCCGTTCGTCTTCCCCAGACCCCTCCCCTGAAACCCTAACCGCCACCCTGCCCTTTCGCCGGAAATCCGGCGGCAACAACGCCGCCGGTGACCAAATTAACACCCCAAAGGCATTAAGCCACCCTCAATCCAAATCCCTTACCCTTTTTGCTCGAATCAGCCCATAGCTTTTCGAATCTTCGATCGAAGATTCGAGAAAAACATGGAACCACCCCAACCGGCTCCGATGACCCCCAACTTCACACCCTAGCCTCACCTCAACCTCCCCATTCCGAAAATCCAACCAGTTACCCTCAAATAATACTAGAACTCTTCGAATTTTAATTCGAAAATCTGAGCCCTAGAAGCCATAGCGAGTTCGTTCATGCAGAGGCTTCCCTCGAAGTTTCCTTAGCATTAAAGGTCTATTTAGTCCTGAAATAACATTGTTCGATTGTTTCTTGGAAAAGAACAAGCGGATGATGTTATTTGGGGATTAAATTAGAGGTCCAGTCACGAGGTCAAATACGAACTCTCTACGGTAAGTTCTTCTTCTGTTCTCAAGCTTCGTTTGGTATTTCAAACATCACCTCTTCTTCCTTTCTTCTATGTGTATTTCCGATTTGGTATACCTTCTTACTGGAATTAAGTTTGAATTAGAACCTAGTTTCTATCCTCTAGGTTAATTTGCTTCAGGTATAGTTATTTCTGTTAATTTCAATTTTTTTTCTGCTAAATTTATTTGGTCTTGTTTGTTTTGTTTTTGATTTGTAGGTTGATTAATTAGCTTCTGTATTTAATCTTTAATCTTAATAACTAGGATTTCAGTTTTTCATCTAAGGTTTAATCGAATCGGTTAACTTGTGTTTAATGGTATGTGTTCTGAATTCAGCAGGGTAATATTTTCATGATATTGTGATTCCATGCCTATGTTGATTGTGTAAAAGGTCGAGTATCAAATAGCTTCATTCATTGATCATTTCTTTCTAATATCAATCCTGATTTTTCATGTGTGAGTTGTTTGCTGATTCCCTTTTTTTTCAGAAACTAATACCATTTGGTTCTGTTTGCCTAGAAATTATATTTAAGAGAATGTTTAGTTAGGATTGTCAGATTGAATACTCAGGGGGGTAGTTTAGGGGATTGAAACCTGAAAATTGTTCAATTTAAGTGGTCTGCCAATGCTGAATATTAATGTACCACTAAACTATTGAATTGTTTAATCAAAAGGGTCAAGTAGTGCAAAAGTATACCCTGTCTAATACCTTTAGAAGTGGAGAAATCAGAATGGCATGAGGGTTTGAATTAAGAATTGAAAAGGCAGTAAGGCTGACACCCTTTTAAGGTAGAAAGAAAAGAAAAATCAGAAGTAGCATGGGTTAATGATAAAAGATTTAAAGGATACATGTGGGAAGAGAATATACAAGCTGTAAAGAAAGTGTTTGAATAAAAAAGGGGAGTTAAACTTGATCTTTAAATAGAAGATAGAGAAACACATTGAGGGGAGATTCTGATAGATTGAGGGATTGAAAAAAAAAATAGATAACAGGAAGAGGGCTAGAATACAGAATACATTGGGTCTTACTGTTCCATTGGTTGATTTTAATTCAATTCGAGTGTGTTACGTGATTCTGATAATTGTTGGTCCATTTATGGTTTAAGTTCAACTTCATTCGAATCTGTTGTTTGTTGGAGATTGCTGTTTTGGTTTTACAATTGACTCTGAAGTTGTCGAGGGAAAGGGTATTCTGGTTTTTGTTTGGCTTCCAATTATCCTGGGTTTGCTGCATTGGTTATTGGTGTTATTGCATTGCTGTTACTGATCTCCTTCTTCTTTTCCTATATCTCCAATACCAGGTACCTATCGTTAATTCTGCTGTAATTTCAAGTTCGCAACTAGGAATAAAGCCTATTGCTGATGGTTTCTGTTTAGCCTTTCCTTTAAATTTTACCTTTGACTCCTTGTCGATTTCAGTTTATTTCGTTAGAAGAAGTTGTATAAATTGGACTGATTGATTGAAACTGAATACTTCAAGTGTTAATAGTTAATTAGACATTAGAAATGTTTGCTGATGTATAATTTTGCTGTATAATTCTACTGTAAAATGTTTGTTGAGGCAGAACAAAAAATCACTTAGATTGTTATCATTTACGTTTAAAAGTGGTAACACTCCATCAATTATAGTAAGGTTTGTTATAGAGAATATCTGTTTAGTATTGTAACTGTAAGCACAAAGTAAAATTAACAAATAGTTATACCGTTCAATAGTTAAATCCAGTAGTTGACAGTATAGAAATTAATTGATATTAGAGTGCAGTTGTAAATCCAATAGTTAAAACTAGTGTATTAAAATTTCTAGACTGTCTAAATTGGTAAGTTGATATTGTTGGTTACAAATAGGGTGTTAAATAGGCTTCTCACGTAAATAAACATGATTAGCATTATTAATAAAAATTTCCAGTAGTAATGGCACCAAAGCAGATCGGAAATGTTGTCTATGAACTTAGGTTGAATGCGTTTCCGTCTTTGAATTCAATGTCGACTTCGATATCTTAACAATAACGCATGGGTAATGAATAATCCTAGCATACTTGGGCTAATAATTCAGGCCCAAATACCCTGTTGAAATATGAACAAAAAGACAAGGTCCAAATATAATAGCACTTAAAGCGTAAAGTAAGCAATTAGGAATACGAAAATTAAGTCATAAATATAAAATTGAATTCTTAATTAAGTAGCGAGCTCAAGCTAAAAGGTGTTCCCTTTTGTTCGAGTTCGGGCTTGAATTGGGAGTTCGAATTTATATTCATGGATTAATTGGCCCTTAGAGACAACAAATAAATATAGAAAACTTAGTTACTTTAGTTTGACCTTTAAATAATAAGAATGAGACGAGCCTCGCCAAAGCAAATACACAATTGCGGGGCCCTCATTGATTACTTAATTAAAAATACTTAGATATTCGGGACAGGCCGTTTAGCGAATTTCACGGCCTTTCCCAAAAGACAACAACACGTTAGTCTCCTTAAACGCGATTCTAATAAAATTACATTCCTAAACTCGGGTGTGCATTTCATGCGACCCAAATCCACGTCCAAAAATATTGAATAAGAATGTGTCGAGAATCCGGTTGCACTTCATGTGACATGATCCAAAAATACGTTCTTAAGCAATGTTCACTTTCTTAAATAAAAATAAATAAAACTGTAAATAATTCTAAATTGCACTATAAGTTTAACATGTATAAAAATCAGATATTTTTTAGCCAAATATAACAGTTGAGCGACCGTGCTAAAACCACGGAACTCGAGAATGCCTAACACCTTCTCCCGGGTTAACAGAATTCCTTTTCCGGAATTCTGGTGCGCAGACTGTAATATAGAGTCCATCTTTCCTCGATTCAGGATTCAACCGGTGACTTGGGACACCATTAATCTCCCAAGTGGAGACTCTGAATCTTAATAATAAATCCCGTTTCGATTGTCCTTTAATTAGAAAAAACTCCCCTTACCACGCCCTTCGCGGGGTGCGGTAGCGCCAAAAGGAGGTGTGACATATATATATATATATACATATATATATATATATATATACCTTTATTTTCTGAGATATCGGTATGTTACACAATGCTGTAGCAGACTTAGAGCTTGATCGGCATTTTATTACAACTTATAGTGGAAAATTAATTAATCGATAGTTAATGAAATTTAACATTGGTTAATTGACAACTCGACATAATTACTTGGAAGGGTAATTTTTTTTCACAATAGTAGTAAAACCACAAAATTTTTTTCTATCAAATTAAAGTAACTAAACTTTACACACTATAATATTACAATTATACAACGATTTTTTGCCACGTTTCTATACAGTTCAGTTACCTTAATATAATTAAAGAATAATTTCATGGCTTTATTGTAAAATTCAATTGCTTTACTGTGAAAAAAATAGTCTCATCATTTTATTGTACGATAGATAAGTTTTTTTAAAATAAATAAAAAGCCACCATTGTGGTGGGGGGTTAAGGCAGATACCCGACCTGTGAATGTGAGTGTGAGGCGATCTTTTAGAAGCTCAAGATAGCTTTGACTACGGCCCCAATTTTGATGTTGCCTACCGGTTTAGGGTCTTATACTGTCTATTATGATGCCTCGAGAGTTGGTCTTAGAGCGGCGCTGATGCAGGACAGTAGGGTGATTGCCTACGCGTCCAGACAATTGAAGATACATAAGAAGAACTACCCTGTCCATGAACTTAAGTTAGCTACTATTGTTCATGCCCTGAAGATCTGGCGTCACTATTTGTACGATGTGCCTTGTGAGATCTATACTGACCACCGGAATTTGCAGCACTTGTTCAAGCAGAAGGATCTAAATTTGCGCCAGAGGAGATGGTTGGAGTTGCTGAAGGACTATGATATTTCTATTCTGTATCACCGGGGCAAGGCAATGTAGTGGCGGATACCTTGAGTCACTGGGCGGAGAGTTTGGGGAGTTTGGCATATTTACCAGCTTCGGAGAGGCCTATGGCGATGGATGTTCGAGCCTTAGCCAGCTAGTTGGTGAGTTTAGATCTTTCGGAGCCCAGTCGGGTCCTAGCTTGTATGGTTTCCCGGTCTTTCCTATTTGATCATATCAGGGAGTGGCAGTATGATGACCCTCATTTACTTGTCCTTAAGGACACGGTCCAGCATGGTGATGCTAGAGATGTGACCATCGGAGATGATGAGGTGTTGAGGATGCAGGGCCGGATTTTTGTGCCTAATGTTGATGAGCTTCGAGAGTTGATCTTAGCAGAGGCCCATAGTTCGCGGTATTCCATCCATCCGGGCGCTGTGAAGATGTATCAGGACTTGAGACAACACTATTGGTGGAGGCGGATGAAGAATGACATAGTTGGGTATGCATCTAGATGCCTAAACTGCCAGCAGGTGAAGTATGAGCACTAGCGACCGGGTGGGTTGCTTCAGCAGATAGAGATCCCGAAGTGGAAATGAGAGCACATCACCATTGATTTTGTATTGGGACTCCCTCAGACCTTGAAGAAGTTTGATTCCATTTGGGTTATTGTGGATCAGTTGAGCAAGTCCGCACATTTCATTCCCGTGTGTACCACTTATTCATCGGAGCGGTTGGCAGAGATTTATATCCGGGAGATCGTCCGTCTACATGGTATCCCAGTTTCAATTATTTCAATCAGAGGTACTCAGTTCATATCGCAGTTCTGGAAAGCCGTGCAGCAGGAGCTGGGCACTCGGGTGGAGTTGAGCACAAAATTCTACCCCTAGACGGACGGACAGTCCGAGCGCACTATCCAGATTCTTGAGGATATGCTCCGTGCGTGTGTGATTGATTTTGGAGGGTCTTGGGATCAGTTCTTTCCATTAGCGGAGATTGCCTACAATAACAACTACTAGTCGAGCATCCAGATGGCTTCTTACGAGGATTTATATGGTAGACGGTGTCGATTGCCGGTTGGATAGTTTGAGCTGGGAGAGTCTCGGCTGTTAGGTACGGATTTGGTTCAGGAGGCCTTGGACAAGGTCAAGATCATTCAGGATAGGCTTCATTCAGCTCACTCTAGGCAGAAAAGTTATGCAGATCGCAAGGTTTGCGATGTAGCATTTATGGTTGGTGAGCGGGTATTGCTCCGAGTGTCGCCTATGAAGGGCGTGATGAGGTTTGGGAAGAAGGGCAAGCTTAGCCCTAGTTACATTGGTCCGTTTTTTATTCTTGATCGAGTGGGAGAGGTGGCTTATAGACTCGTATTGCCACCTAGCTTAACAGCCGTGCATCCAATTTTTCATGTATCCATGCTTCGGAGGTATCACGGCGACCCAACCCACGTATTAGATTTCAGCACTGTCCAACTGGACAAGGACTTGTCCTATGAGGAGGAGCCAGTAGCTATTATAGACCGGCAGGTTCGTCAGTTGAGTTCAAAGAGATTTTCTTCTGTTTGTGTCCAATGGAGAGGTCAACCTCCTGAGGCATCGACTTGGGAGTCCGAGTCTGATATACAGAGCCATTATCCTCACCTTTTTCCTGAATCAGGTACTTCTTTCTTTTATCCGTTTGAGGATGAACGGTTGTTTTAGTGGTGGAGGATGTGACGATCCAATGGGGTCATCACTTATTTATTAACCATTATATACTTTCGAGGCCTAAAAAACCTTCTCTCGGGTTGCCTCGAATTGCATGCGCATTCCGGACGCATAGTCGGAAAGCTTAAATGTGAATTCTATGAGAAAAATGCTAAATTTTGATATTAAATTAAATAAACTTGTCTTCGGTCAACGTTTTTGGTAAACAGACCTAGACCCGTGATTTGACTGTCCCGGAGGGTCTGTAGGAAAATATGGTATCAGGCTCGTATTGTTGTTCCGGTGCCCGGTACAAGTCTTATATATGATTTAAGCACTCTCTGTAAAGTTTTGTTGAGAACGGACGTCGTTTGACGTGTTTCGGACGTCGTTTGACGTGTTTCGGACCCGAAATGGGAATTTGATGTTCTATTAGAAATTTGGGAGAAATCATGAGCTTTGAGGCTTGATTCGATGTATATGATATTATTTTGGTGATTTGATCGCACAGATAAGTTCGTAGGATATTTTTGAGATTGTGTGTATGTTTGGTTTGGAACCCCGAGGGCTCGGGTGAGTTTCGAGTAGGTTCCGGGAGGCCTTAGTCTTAAAATACCAGATATTGCAGGTTTAGGGAAAAGTTGCAGGCTCCAGCACGGCCGCGGTCGCCTTAGCACGCTCCGCGGTGTGCGCTATGTGGCCACAGTGGTCCTTGCGTGGTCCGCGTATCAAACTTCAGAGAGCCAGCAAGTCTTCAGTTATACCAGCGCGGCCGCGGTCCTGTTTGCGCTGTCCGCGCTGGGGCTCCAGAATGTATAAATATACGGGATTTTTCAGTTATTTCTTACTTTTTTTCAAAAAAAAATCCAAAACATAAGATGCAATTTTCCAAGCAATTCTCCTTCTTCAAAACGATTGGTAAGTGATTTCTAACTCATTTTTCTTCACTTCTTAACACCTTTTAACATAATTTCAACTTCAAATTTAAGATTTTAATGGGGAAATTTGGGTATGTTGGGTAGGACCTAGGTTTTTTTTCAAATTGGGGGTTGGACATCAATTTGAGGTCCGATTTCAAAACTAATCACATATTTGGATTCGTGGGGGGAATGGATAACCGGATTTTAGTTCAAACATCGGGTTTTGACCACGTTGTCCGGAGGGGTATTTTGGTCATTTTATCTAAATTTGCGTCTTAGCTTTAATTTAAATAGTAGAATCAGTTTGTTGAGACGTTATTTATGAGATGTAATTGAAATGAATAGATTTGGGCCATTTGAAGTCAGATACTCGTGGCAAAGGTGTGGTTTCGAGTTGATTTTGGAGCCGGTTGAGGTAAGTGGCTTGTCTAACCTTGTGTGGGGGACCCTTCCCCTTAGGATATGATAATTGGTAATTGAATGCCTTGTACGTGAGGTGACGAGCGCGTACTGAGCTAATTGTTGAAAAAAAACCCAGGTTTTTGCTAAATTTTTTAGGCTGAGCCTTCTTTATTAGCTGCCTTATTCCATTTGCAACTATAGCCTGTGTTAGTTTAGAAAAGCATGTTTAATTGATCCAAATTGCCTATTTGCTTAAGTTTCTTTGTTTGTACTACGTGAAGCATGTTAGGCTAGCACTACCTGTTTGTCTTGAATTTCTGAACTTCATTTCTGAATATCTCTCATTGTGACTGCGTATTTACATTGGGACTACGGATGTGGGGTTCCTGTAGCTACCCCCTTGTTTGTTTACTTTGGGACTATGGGTTAGATTTCTGGTAGCTCCCCCTGCACATTTACATTGGGACTACGGGTTAGTTTCCCGGTAGATCCCCCTACATATTTACTTTGGGACTGCATGTTCAATTCCCGATAGATCCCCCTGCACATTGATAGTTGGACTACGGGACGGTATAACGGGAGATCCTTTGGATAAACTCATATTATAGGCTACGGGACGATATCCCGGCGACTCCTTGGACAGTTGATGAAAGGACTACAGGACGGTATCCTCGGAGATCCTCGGTATTGGTATTGATATTGAGCTGTTTTACTATGTGTTATGTTAAATTTCTGAGTGTTGATTGTTGTCTTGTATAGCCTGTTTTACTTCATATTTGTAACCATTATTTCTGCTAATTTCATACTGTTACAAGATTTATTACTGTTATTACTCTCAGTAGGGCCCTGACCTTCCTCGTCACTACCCAACCGAGGTTAGGCTTGGCACTTACTGAGTACTGCTGTAGTGTACTCATGCCTTTTCTGCGCATGTTTTTCATGTGCAGAACCAGATACTTCATCCAAGGCGCACTATCCTTGAGGCCAGGAGAGCTACGGAGACTTTGAGGTACTTCTGCAGCGTTCGCAGACCAAGGAGTCCCCCTCTTTACTCTATTTGTAGTACTTAGCCTTTCTTTCGCACTTTTGTTTAGACAAATTCTGGAGATTTGAGTTGTATGTTACCTCCATTAGCTTGTGTTCCCGTGAGTTTCTGGGTTTTGGGGTGTCATAGTATACTTTCGCATTATTTGAGTTGTATATGCCGAGCGGCAGTTATATACAGATTTCTTTTAGTTGTTCAATTTTTAATTAATTATTTCCGCAAGTTATGTTGTTTTTCCACACTGTTAGGCTTACCTAGTTGTAGGAACTAGGTGCCATCACGACATATTCACGGAGGGTGAACTGGGGTCGTGACACCACCGCTTCATCAAAGTTGATCTAATGCTCCTTTGATTTAAGCTAATCCACAAGTTCCAAAGAAAAATTTCCAAACTGAAATGGCTAGGTCCCCATTTTTTAATAAATGATCAATACTCTCTGTATGTCTATTTATACAACAAAGACACTTAGAAGGTCTAATGATTTTGAACATTAGCAAAACATCATCAATAGGCAACTAATGGGATAATAATCTTAGAATAGAAAAGGAAACTTTGAAAGGAGTTTTGTGATGCCATATTTTAGTTGCAGAAAGATTGACATTCTTGGTCCTCCTCAAAGTTTTACACGCTGATTTACAAGAAAAAATCCCTTGCTAGTCAAGTGTCTAAACTGGAAAGTCGTTAGACTCTTCATGAATTGTGATCCCTTGAATATTTGACACTAGATTATCAGCAAGATGCTCGTGTAGTTTGGCCAAGTTCCATGTTCTATCCTGCATAAATTCAACCACTTTAGTTTTCTTAGATTTAAAGGAATGAGGAAAGAATTGATCTAGGGGGCCTAATCCCACCCAATTGTCCCACCAAATGGAGAGATCTCCAGCAGCAATATTCCAGAGCATAAAAACTATTCATATTCCTTTGTGACCCCCAAATTCTCTTCCAAGTATGATATTGTCCTGCTACCCATTTTTTGAAAACAGAGTGAGACCTCTAGCAATATTTTGCTTCTAAAAACTATCACCAAAATGTATCCTTTGTTGTAAAGTTCCACCAAACGTTAGCACTTAAATCATTCCCAATATCATGAAGAGATCTGAATCCTACACCACCTTCATGTGTAGGAAAACAAAGCTTTTTGTAGGAAATCCAGCAGAACTTTCTTTTACCCTCCAATTCGCTCCAAAATAAATTAGCTATAAGTCTTTCAATCTGTAAAATGATAGTTTTTGGTAGCCGAGCCACAGTTAAACCATGAAGAGGTAAAGAAAGCAACACAACTTTGATTAAAACTGCTCTTCCACCAAAAGATAACATTTTTCCTTGCTAGCCTTGTAGCCTTTTGTAGAATTTTTCAACAAGATCCCTAAAATATACAACTTTCTTTCTTCCAACATAAATAGGACATCCTAGATATGAAAAAGGAGATTTAGAATGATTAAAACCAGTAACTTGTTGGATATCATCAATCACATATGCAACTAAGAAGCAAGATTTGCTCTTGTTAACTAGTTGACCAGAACACTTCTCATAAGTTGACAACTTATTCATCATTACAATGAGGGACAAGGGATCCACTGAAGAAAAGAGAATAGTATCATCCGCATAACTTAAATGTGTGATAATGGAAAAATTCTTGTCATCTGAGTATGGAATAAAACTCTCCTCCTTTAGCAGCTCCATTAACCTGGCCAAAAGTTCAGCTCCAATAATAAATAATGAAGGGAAAGAGGATCCCCTTGCTTAATGCCTCTTCTAGATTTAAAAAACCCATGCCTTCCACCATTGATATTTATAGAGTACCAATTGTTAGCCAATAACCTCCAAATTATGTTTATCCAGAGTTAAGAGAAACCAAAAGTGCCTCAACACTTGAAAAGATACTTCCAGTCTACTGTATCAAATGCCTTTGTCATATCTAGTTTCATAACGACATTTCTATTTGCATTAAACTGATTAATGTTGTGAGTCATCTTCTATGTAAGCATAATGTTTCCAGTGATTGATGTATCCTTCAAAAAATCAGCCTACTACAAAGATACCACCTTATGCATCACCTTTGAATGCCTGGTATTTAGAAGTTTTGAGATAGTTTTACAACTTAAATTGCTAAGGATGATGGGCCTTAGCTCTGTAACCTTCTGAGGACTGGTTACTTTTGGTAACAATATCAAACATATATATGTTAGTGTTCTAGGCAAATGTGTACCTGCAAAAAAGTCACAAACCATGTTAAATAAATCTGTTGAGATGATATCCCCGCGGTGATGATAGAATCTTCCTGAGGTACCATCAGGTCCAGGTGACTGTCTACACTCAATGAGAAAACTACTTCTTTCACTTTTACTATAGTAGGAAGTGCACTCAATAATTAATTGTCCTCCTCATTAATCATATTAAGTAAGCATGACGATATATCAGAATTTCCATGAGTATCTTCTTGTGAAAATGAGATTCAAAATAGTGAATTTCTTCAGCAGCTATTTCTTTGTTTCATTCTATCCATGCGTTGTCTCTCCCTCTAATCTTCTTCGGACACAACCTTCTCCTTCTAGAGTTTATCATTGAGTGAAAGAATTTGGAGTTGGCATCTCCCTATTTAAACCAGTGTAGACCTAACTTTTGCTTCCAAAAGGCCTCCTCCTTCTTGTTGTGCAGTATTAGTTGTGCATTAACATTATTGTATGCCATCCTATTCATTTCAGAGTTGTCTTGCAAGCACTTCTTTTACATTTCTGCTAGTTTTTCTCCCAGTAACTTTGCATTATCAAAAATGTTTCCAACCTTATTTTTGGACCACCTAGTTAATATTTTGCAAGTATTTTTGAGCTTTAAATAAAACTGCCATAAAGGTGAACTATTGACTTTTTCTGCCCATGCCTTCTTTACAATATCGTTGAATCCTGGCTATTGGATCTAGAATTCCAAAAATTTAAAGTATCTCTGTATTGATTGTTGTGGTACTGCAACTGTGATCAATAATGGAGAGTGATCGGAGCCTGTTCTAACAAGATGTATCACTAAAGTATTTGCGAATTTCTGTGACCATTCAATATTCATGAGAACTCTATCTAGTCGTTCCCAAACCCGATTTTCATGACATCTTCCATTACACCATGTGAATGTGGAACCAATGAAACCCACATCAATTAAGGAACAATCCATCATGACTTCAGAAAAATCATGCTTTTAATAATTTTGTGTGCGTTGCCCCCTTTCTTTTCTTCCGAGGCCAATATACAGTTGAAATCACCAGCTATCAACCATGGAAATGTAATATAAATTTCCATACTTCTTAGGTCCTCCGATAATGCCTCTTTTAAATGGTCCTTGCATTTGGCATAAACTAAAGTTACCAACAAAATATCCTCTTGATCAGATAAACAACAAGTCACCTACTGTATTGTGTTCTGTATGATGGTACAATCATACTGTTTATCCTAGAAAAGCTAATTTTTTTATATTTCAATTAGAATATGCAAATTGATACCTTATCCACCTTTTAAACTTGTCAATTCTAGATCTTTTACAAAATGGTTTCGTTAGAGGCATAAAAACCAATATGTGTTTTCTTCCGAGTTGTATGAGTCTATCAAAGGAACCTTGAGTCCTAATTCCTATAACATTCCATATAATGAAATTAATCATTAAAACTGGATAGAGCTTGAACTTTGAGCCGGCGACTTGGTCATATGTGCTTGTGGTGTGCCTCTCCCTCTTTTGCATCCTCTAGTGGCCCTTCCTCCTCTAGGGGAGTGAAAGCCTCTCGGTGAGAGATTCATTTTATCCATAATTTCTCCAAAAGCTTGCTCAACGTCAGGGTCAGGTGGTCTGGGGTTGAAAACTTGAATATGTTGCTCAACCTCTTCTTCAGTTATAGTTTCCTTCAATGCTTTCATAATCCTCCTCACTGCTATCCTCCTTTCCATCCTCCTCAGAACTAGAGTCCTCATTAGTGGAGAGATCCTCTTGTTCTGAGCTGTCTTGGTTTTTAGGGATATGGCTACCTGCTTTAGTTTTATTTTGGTTTAGGTTAGAAGGTCCTACATGGTCCTTTTTTCCCATCTATTGGGGTTACCGAGAGTTTGTTTTGGTTCATTGCTATTTTTAAGGTTTAAAGGTTGTGTATAGAGATTGATGTTTGGCTAGAAGGTGATCTGATTCGAGTATTATGTTTGTTGTTTAGTTTTTGGGTAGACGAAAAGCTATTTTGTGGGTAGAAGGTTAGATAGCTTGTATATGATCAATTCTATTTTCTGTTGCTACAAATGTGGACTCAACTATTTCTCCCTCATTTGCTGCAGCGTGATCCTTACAAAGGACTTTCTTGTTCTTTCTTCTTTTATTTATTTGACTATCTGTTGAATGTTTTGTTCCTTATTCTTTTCATCTTGAGTCTGCTCTTGTATGCTGTTTTGTATAGGAGTGTCATTTTTTGCGGCTTGTACCCTTGCTGGTGGTACATTTTCTTCCGAAGAAACCTCTTTTCCATTGTTATGCACAATTGGTACATATTTCATGTTTTATGCCGCTTCTTCTGGTTCTGCAATGATAATACCTGTATTCTTTCTTCTTCTCTGCTTATTTTCCTTCCTGTTTACCTCTTCAAAACCATCATCATTGGCTTCATGTAGAGGATTAACATTCTTGTTGAGATGATTTTCTTTGATGATTTTGTTTTTCTCTTCTACTGTCTTATTCCTATATTACTTGACATCATGCCCTTGCATTTTACAACAGTCACAATATCTATGTCACAACCCAACCGGTCATTTTGAGCTTTTGTACTTTGATCGCCAGTTCTCGGGCATGACTTGCTCCGTGTTATGTATTATGACTAATGTAGATCGTTGGTTTTGGTTTTTAGGAAAATTTGGAATGAATTGAAGGAACAATTTTAGTAGAAAGCTTAGAATTTGAAAGGTCTGACCAAGAGTTGACTTATTTGTATATGAGCTCGGATCATAGTTTTTATGATTTGGTTAGCAATGTTAGGTGATTTATGGCTTAGGAGCGTGATCGGAAGTGATTTTGGAGGTCCGGTGTAGAATTAAGCTTGAATTGGCAAAGTTAGTATTTTGGCGAATTCCGGTTGGTAGGTGAAATTTTGATCCGAGGGTCGGAATGGAAGCGAGAGTTTCCGTAGCTTTGTTATGTGATTTGGGATGTGTGCAAAATTTCAGGTCATTCAGAGGTGATTTGGTTGGATTTTTGATCAAATGCGTGTTTCGAAAATTTTTGAAGAACTTAGACTTGAATTCGGTGAGAATTGATGCTTTTAGTGTTGTTTGACGTGTTTTGATGATTGGAACAAGTTTGAATGATGTTTTAGGATGTGTTGGTGCTTTTGGTTGAGGTCCCGGGGGCCTCTGGTTTATTTCGGATGGCTAACGGGAAGTTTTGAGTCTTAGATTAATTGCAGAAATTGCAGCAGCAGTGCAGAGGATTTTTGGTCATCGCGATCGCGTAGGTGCAGTCGCGATAGCGTAGAAGGATTTTGGCAGGCTAGGTTATTGTTCTTCGCGTTCGTATTAGTGGGTACGCGATCGCAGAGGGTGAGTTCTTTGTGCTTCGCGTTCACAGGTGTTTGGACGAGTTCGCGTAGTTGTGAAAGTTGAAGCATCGCGTTCGCAGTCGTTTGGTCGCATTCACATAGGTCATTTTTGAAGCATGGGATTTTAATGCTTCGCGATCACGTGGCCTTGGTCACGATCGCGATGAAGGAATTGCTGGGGCTAGGCAGAAAGTTATAAACACTTCATCCGCGATTTTGGATCATTTGTCCTCCATGGTGGATCATTTTGAGAGCTTCTTGGTGGAGATTAAAGAGGGATTCGAGGGGAAGCGACTTGAGGTAAGAATTTTGATCTTAAAACTCATTTGTGTTGTGAAATTCACCTAGAAATTCATGCAAACTAAGCCTAAAAAGGGGAGAACTAGGGTTTGAGTTTTGAGATTTTTAAATTGGAATCTGAAGGGCCATTCGAGGTCGGATTTGAGAGTTTTTGATATGTATAGACTCGTGGCGAGATAAGGAATTCATTGAGGTGAAAATTTCTGAGTTTCAAGAAGTGGGCCCGGGGCTCGAGTTTTGCAAATTTCGTGATTTTCGATGTTTTTTGATTCTTTTCGATTGGGTTATGTGCCCTCAACCTATTGTGACGTATTCGTTGTAGTTTTGGTCAGATTCGACATGTGTGGAGGCCGATTTGAGGAGCAAAGGCGTAGCGAGCTAGGGATTTCACCGGTTAGAGGTGAGTAACGATTGTAAATGATATCATGAGGGTTTGAAACACCGGATTGTACATCGTAGTGCTATATTGAGGTGACTTGCATGCCGGATAGTGAGCGTGGGGTAGAGCACCATTGGGGATTGGGCCTTGGTCCGTCCCGATTGATGATTTTACTGCGTATTTGACTGGAACTTATTTGTTATTATTATGATTTGGGCTGATTGCCATATTTGGGCTCGTGCCAATTATTTGAACACTTCGGGAATTTTTATCACTCTTTCCTCACTATTTGACATACTACTTGAACTCAATCCTGTTAATTATACTGTTTTACAAACTCAACCGTTTTAATTGAATTTGAGATTTAAATTATATTTCCACTGTTATTTGGGCTGAGCACTACTATTTTATTGATGCTCGAGGGGCTTATGATATTTTTTCGGACTGAGTGAGGCCGAGGGCCTGAGATACATTTATATGCCATGAGGTGGCTGGAGTGATGAGAGGAGGCTTTCAGGCCTCGTGAGTGATGTGAAGAGGCTTTTAGGCCTCGTGAGTGATGTGAGGCGGCTTTCAGGCCTCGTGTGTGATGTGAGAAGACTTTTATGCCTTATGTTGATATAGCGCTTGGGCCGTAAGGGGCCCCTACGGGGTCTCCACACCCACAGTGAATGTGGGTACCCATATGATCTGAGAGTGATCCCGAGAGGCTGATGCCTATGCTGAGCGATTGATATTGAGCCCGAGGGGCTGATACTGTTCTGAGCGATTGATATTGAGCCCAAGGGGTTGTTACTATTTTGAGATATTGCCCGAGGGGCGAACTTTTATGTGCTCATCTTGCATATTTACTTGCCTTTTTACCTGTTATATTGTGGTATTTATGCCCGAGGGGCGGATTTTCTGTGCTTATCGTCACTAACTATTTTGAAATCATTTCGTAACTATTGAAAAGATCATTTTCAAAAGATATTTAAACTGAGCCAAGATATTTCCAAAGATTCAATAGCTTCACTGTTTTCTCAAAGGATTGTACCCTGCTTCTATACAGCATGATGGTTTGCTTTACGTGATTTCTTACGTCTCAATTGTTATTTACCTTTATTACACATTGAGTTGGAGTACTCACTTTACTCCTTCCACCTCATGTGCAGATGCAGGTATCTATTCACCCAGAAGCGGGTTTGGCCGATCAGAGGTAGAGTTACATGAGTTAAGGAGCTGACTGTCAGCGTTCGCAACACCCTGTTTCTCTCTTTGTTCGCTATTTCAGTTTTGTATAATTTTGGCCTTGTAGTGGATTCACATTCAGATAGGTGCTCGTGACTTGTGACACCCCGATTAGGGCTGTGCCGGGCTGTATTTCTGCTAATTAATACTATTAAGTCATATTTAAGCTGGTTATTTATGTTTAACTAATTTTTGAAAAGGCGAGTTCGGTTAGTTGGCTGGCCTCATCTTCACGAAAGGCACCATCACGACCAGTGTGGGGTTTGGGTTGTGACAAGTTGGTATTAAAGCCTAGGTTACATAGGTCTCACGAGTCATGAGCAGGTTTAGTAGAGTCTCGCGGATCGGTACGGAGACGTCTGTATTTATCCTCGAGAGGCTGCAGAACCTTTAGGAAAAGTTCACATTCTTAAATTCTTGTCATGCGTACTTGATTCAGCTTGAAAAGAAACTCTTGAAATTCCTTCCACGCGTTCGTCTGCGTGCACGAGCGCTCAGTATCAGATGTGCCTTGGTGGCTTGTGATTCCTCGATCAAGGGGCGAGATGTGATCGCTGCGAGTTTGATGTTGGGCCAGTCTGGAGGACTTAAGGCCGGATCTTTGACCGAGGGTATAAGTTTTACTAAAAAAGAAAAGGACAAAAAAAGAAAATGTGACCATTTTTATTAAGAAACGAAAATCTCCTAAGAGAAAAAAGAAGTTGTGATATGCAAAAAAAAAAATTAAATTTTTTGTCTAAAAATTAGCACTCTCTCCAACGGCTAACTCAACGACTATATTGACTAGCGCGTCCCTTCGCGCTCCACCAGATGGAGCCGCCGATATGCCTTCTTCCGACGCGTAAAGAGAAGAAAACATACCTCTCAAGGGAGCGACACTACCAATGGTAGGAATTGAAAAGAAAATCTCTTTTGCGATATTTGTTACGACCCCGTCATCTTCTACCTTGAATCCAATTCTCCATGAAAGGGAGAAAGTTATTGCAAAGCGTACGACTCGCAATGGAATGCCAACCGTAATTTTCAAAGCGAAAGATCATTATAACATAATGGAAGAAGAATGTAAGTACACTATCGTTGCTCGATTTCTTAAACCCCACCCCCAAATTGATAGAATTAGGTCAAGGTTTAAGGAGCTAATAACTCTAAAAGGATCTGTGAAAATCGGTGTTTATTAAAACTACAATGTCTTATGGTTTAAAAGAATTAAAATTGATGGTCGGCAAATGTGATTACAAAAATGGTCCCCTAATTTTAAGCCTGGGGAAGACCTTCCTGTTGCCAAGCGTGGATTCTTCTACCGGGATTGCCATTCCACATGCACACACCGTATTATGTTAAACAAATTCTTAGCTCTGTTGGAACTCCTTTAGTTTTAGATGCAGCTACTTATGGAAAAACTAGACCAAGTATGGCCAAGATTTGGGTGGAGGTTAATCTTCTTGAACCTCTGCTGGAAAGTGCCTTCATAGGCCAAGAATATAGGACTCACCACTAGATGGTTACACTTAGAAATTGGAATATGAGGGCATAACTAAGTATTGTAAGGATTGTAAAAAACTGGGACATAATGTAATTGAATGCATGGCTTTGGAGAAGAAGAATGCAACTAATGTGGAGGAGGTACAAGACAAAAGCAATGAGTAGACTTCTAAGAACAAAGTAGCTGGTTAGGAAAATGGTCATGGCAATAATATACAGAAAGATAAGACAAAAACTATGAAGTATCAAAAAGTAATAAAGGGAGAACAACCTCTGAAGACAAATATTAAAAATCTCGATGCTCAAATGATAAAGCAGAGGATTGATAACTCTCTGATACGTAAGAATCATGATTCAAAAACAACTAAAAAGAAGAAAAGAAAAAGGAAGCAAAGAAAATGCCAAAAAGAAGAGCGGTGTCAAATTCAAATCTGCAATCCGAGAAAAGAACACTAAGAAGCATTATCAAGTTAAGCAACCACCAGCTCAACAACAACTAGATGCCTCGATGATTGGAGATAGTCAGCAAGAGAGTGATATTAATCAAGGTCAAGCAGCTGAAGGTGAGTTAACATGTACTCCGAATAAATATCATGAAGCAAAAACAATAAGAGTAGATAGAACATGGAAGGAGGTAAATAACAATGATAAAGAAAGCATTGACAAAAAGACCTAATGAAGACAAACATGAGCATATTGCAATCACAAAGGCTACAATTGAGGATGTCCAGTCAACTAGTTTGCCCTCGGAGATTAAAAACCAATAAACTATAAATGTTTGTGTTGATCTTAACTGGGAACACATGACAAACCAAAGCCAGATTCCAGAATGCTGTAATCAAGGACAAACCAACCATTTGGAAGAAGAAGTTACTATGGAATCCAAAAATTTGACTGATGGAGATGAGGTTACTTCTCAGAACTATAATGAAGATGGATCTCCTTACACTAGAGGAAGAAGCAGAAACAGAAAGAATGACAAGAAGAACAGTAAAAAAAAGATCTTATAGAGATAGCTGAAAGCTCAATAGGAACGAGTGAGAGGGTGTTTGGATCAGCTTATAAAAAGTAGCTTTTAAGATAAAAGTCAAAAGTCATAAGTTGATAATACCCAACTTTTGGCTTTTGGCTTATTTTTGTACTTTTATGCTTAAAAGTAAGTGTTGTTAAATACTTTTTATTATTGCTAAATACCACACATACTAAAAAAGTGCTTAAAAGCCAATAAACACTTAAAATAAGTCAATCCAAACATCCTCTGTATCTCGTGAATCACCCTTGGCCATAGGAAGAAGTAGAAACAAAAAAGTTGGAAGACAAACCAAAGACACCGTATCTTCTTCTTGTAAAGGAAGAGGAAACAAACAAAATGCACCCCTCTCAATCCAACGATTAGTACAATCTTTTGGAATATAAGAGGGGTGAGATCCAAGAAGGCTATTCATAGGCTTAAACTTCTTATCAACATCAACAAAGTGATTTTTATAGCTATTTTTGAACCCTTTGTGGATATGAGTAAGATCCTTGATTATAAAAAGTTCTTAGGATTTCAATATTGTCAAGCAAATGTTACTGGTAAGATCTGGTGCTTCTAGAACTACCGAGATCACTCTAAGGTATTGGAAAATAATGAACAATAAATCACTCTCAAAATAAAAGATAATGCTATAGATACATGAACCTTTATTACATCAGTATATGCCAAATGTACTATCGGTGAAAGAAGGAATTTGCAAAATAACATTATTAAAATGGATAATATGATTGATGTCCCATGGTGTGTTGGTGGTGATTTCAACATTATCATGGACTTAGATGAAAAATTAGGCAGTAATCCTCAAAGAGCCTATTGAAGTTTGGATTTTATTAGTACTATGGAATCATGTAGCTTAATGGACATTGATTTTACTGGCCTAAGATACACCTGATGTAATAATAGAAGACCTAGCAAAAGAATTTGGAAGAGACTGGACAAAATTATGATTAATGATCAATGGGCTCAACTTTTCCAAAATAACACTTTGAAGCATTTGGTAAGAAATGGGTCTATGTATTATTAAAGTGTCATAATTATCAACAACATCACATCAAATACTTTAGATTTCTTAATTTTTGGATCACACAACCAAGTTTTCTGCCTATGATTCAAGAGGTGTGGTACACAAATATTGAATGTAATACTATGTGGAGGCTTTAAAGTAAACTGAAACTTCTTAGTAAGCATCTTAGACAGTGGTCTAAGGAAAATATTGAAGCATGAAAGTATGCTCCTGGGAAGTTAAAGAGCAAATTCTGGAAGGTATTGATATGCAAAACAACAATAATAAAGGAAAGGAAGATCTAAACAAAGGTTATGCTAAATATACTCGGTGGCTATGTATGCAAGAATCCTTGATGAAGTAAAAATCTAAAATTAATTGGTTTAAGAATGGTGACTGCAACACTAAATACTTTCACAGTATCCTGAGAGATAGGAGAAGAAGACTTCAACTTCATAGAATTAAGAATCACAGAGATAGATGGATACAGGGTGATGAAAAATTGATAAGGCTGCTATTAAGCACTTTAAGAGATTTTTCAATCTAAACCAGTAGTCTTTTGTGAGAAATGACTTCCTTAATTGCATTCATAATGTTAGTTTTGGTATCGAAATAGTACATATTATTCTGTCAAAGAATACACAATTTATAGGAGAAAAATCAATAAAAAAGGAAATAATCCACTGATTCCAAATAAAGGGATATTTATAATCTAATCTAATCCCTATAAATCTGAAGCTTTTCTAAATTAGTTGATATGATTTGATCCTACATGATCAGATAATACAAATCATCATATCTTTGATTACACAATCATAATCTGATATTACAAATCAACACTCCTTCTCAAGTTGGCATGTAGATATCTAACATTCCTAACTTGCTTATAAGGCTTTGAAATCTTGTTTTAAACAACCTCTTAATAAAAATATTTGCTTTCTGCTGATATGTTGACACAAATGGCAAGCACACACTTTTTCAAGCTTCTCCTTGATGAAATGCCTATCCACCTCAATATGTTTTGTTCTATCATATTGAACTGGATTATGGGCAATTCTTATGAAACTTTATTGTGACAGTATAACTTCATTGGTAAATTTATAGGTCTTCTAAGTTCCTCCATCATTTTCTTAATCTAATAATCTCACAGATTCCATGAGCCATTGATCTGTACTCTATTTCAGCACTGCTTCGTGCCACAACACTTTATTTTTTACTTCTCCATGTCATAAGATTTTTCAAAATAAATGTACAATACACAGAACTAGACCTTCTGTCAGTACAAGGCCCTGCCCAATCTGCATCTTTGTGTGCCTCAATGATCCTTTTATTACTTTTCTTGAACAACAACCCTTTTTTCCGGTGAGCTTTCCAAGTACCTCAAAATTCGATACACAGCCTCCTGATGTTCTTTTTGAGGATAATTCATAAACTGACCAACCAAGCTTACCGCAAAAGCTATGTCAGGACGAGAATGCGATAGGTAGATAAGTTTTTCTACCAATATCTGATATTGACCTTTGTCAATCGGATCTCCTTTTTTATTCTTGAGCTTTGTGTTTGGGTCAAGATGAGTTTCTGCTAGTTAACACCCGCTCATCCCCGTTTCTTTCAACAAATCCAGCACGTATTTTCTTTGAGATACCATTATTCCCTTCTTCGATCGAGCCACTTCCATGCCAAGAAAATACCTCAAGGGTCCCAAGTCTTTGATTTTGAATTCTGATGTTAACTGGTCTTTAGATTCTTTATCTCAATTGAGTCGTCTCTCCTGAGTATAATGTCATCAACATACACTATAAGAATTATTATTTTTTCTTGTAATGAATGCTGAATAATATTATGTGATTTTCTTGTCCTTTCAAGTAATCCAACCCTTTAAATAATTGAGTAAAACTTTCAAACTAAGCTCAAGGAGATTGCTTTAGACCATAGAGAGACCTTTTAAGTCTAAATACCTTTGTCTCAAATCAATTTTCAAATTCCAATGGAGGATCCATATAGACCTCCTCTTAAAGTTTTCCACTGAGGAATGCATTCTTTACATATAAATGTTGAATGAGCCAATCAAGATTAGCAAAAATATTAAGAAGAACTCTAATAGTATTCAGTTTGGCTACTGGAGCAAGTTCAACGTAGTTGATGCCATAGGTTTGAGTAAACCCTTTAGCTATGCGACGCGCCTTATATCTTTCTAGTGACACATATAACTTGAATTTGATGGTAGAAACGCACTTACAACCCACTATTTTCTTTCCTCGTGGTAGATCTATGATTTTCCAAGTTTCATTTTGCTCTAGGGCTTTCATCTCCTCTAGAATTGCCTCCCTCCATTCAGGAATATTTAAAGCAACCTGCTCCTTTTTTGATATCTCCAAAACAACTAATTGAGAAAGAAAAGTTAAATAGGAAGGGGATAACTTTTTATATGACACAAAGTTTGATATGGAGTGTTTAGTGATGTTTCTCACATTTTTTCTTTTATCTATAGGAGGATAAAGATCTGAAGGAACAAGAGATGTATAAAAAACAGACTCGTTTAAGGTACTACCTGGAATCTCATTACCTGGAATTTCATTCTGGTCTTGTTGAGTGGATGACTGGCCATGTTGAGAGTTTTCGATCTCTTTTCCAAGATTCAAGTTTCTCCTCGTGTAAACGCACAACTTTTTATCTATAGCATTTTCATTCCTTATCTTTCCTAGATCATTATTACACATATTTAGCTCATCCATGTTTATCAGGTAACTCGTTTTTTTTTTATTTTGATTCATTCCCTCATTATTGCAAAATAACTCTTTTTCTAAAAACTTCTCCCCCTGAAAATGGGTGCCAAAAAAAGGTTGGGATTCAAAAAAAGTAACATCCATAGTAACAACAAAATTTTTTGTATTCGGATGATAAAACTTATACCCTTTCTTATTTGGATCATAGCCTATAAAAATATACTTTCTTGCACGAGGTTCTAGTTTGCTCCTATTATGATCATGGTTGTAAACAAAAGCAGTACACCTAAATACTTTTAATGTCAAATCAGTAGTTAGTCTAGATATAGTAAATTTTTCTTTGAATATACCAAAGGGAGTTCTAAAACTAAGGGCTTCAGATAGCATCTTATTTATCAAATATGTGGCAGTCAAAAGAGCTTCTCCCCATAAATATTGTGGAGCTCTACTAGTAAACAATAAGGCTCTAGTTACTTCTAATAAATGTCTATTCTTTCTTTTGACAATCCCATTTTGTTGGGGGTGTATCATGGCATGAGCTTTGATGGAATATTTCTTTATGTTGAATTTTTTTTCCTAATTTCTCATTAAAAAACTTCCGGCCATTGTCACTCCTAAAAATATGGATTTTCACTTGAAATTGTGGTTCAATCATAGCATAAAAAATCTCGAACACATTTCTTTACCTCTGTTTTATCGTTTAAAAGATAACAACTTAATCTAGTGTGATCATCAATAAAACTCACAAACTATTATTTTTCACTATTTGTCAAAATCCAATATGGTCCCCAAACATCACTATTGATAAGCTTAAATGGTTTTGAGGCACGATATTTTAGAGAGGGAAAAATAGAACGTCAATGCTTTAGCTTTTGACAGAATTCACACTAAAAAATAGAAGGGCTCTTATTCATGAACAATTGAGGTAACAAAAGCATTAATAAAAACTAGGTTGTCCAAGCCTATAATGCCAAAGTATAACCTTATTCTCAATAAAAATGGAGTTCAAACAAATAGAAGTTTTGTTTATAGAAGTGTTTATATCCTCCAGGAAATAGAGACCTCCAGACTTTTAAGCACTGCCAATAATCCTCCTCGAGACCTTGTTATGAAATTCATAAGAAAATGAGTTAAATATTGAATGACAATTGAGCAATTGGGTTAATTTGGCAACATACACAAGATTACAGGTCAAATTTGGAACATGAAGGATATCAAAAAGGGAGAAGAAAGGAGTAAGTTTGATAGTTCCCTTTCCACCAATTGCCGAAAATATCCATCAGCAATCCGAACCTTTTTGTTCCCAGTACAAGGCGAGTAAGTAGAGAACAAATGGGGATTTCTTGTCATATGGTTGCTAGCTCCTAAATCGATGATCCAGAAGTTTACACCATTTGAGTTAGTACTAAAATAAACAGATGATGTAATACCTGATTGGATAAAAGAATAAGAGGGATTGGAAGGACTTGGTTTACTGGTTTGGAGTTGATTCTGAAAACGCTTGTGCAAGAGCTCTAATTGTTCCTTTGTGAATGGAGACACCTCTGAAGAAGATTGTTGCCCCTGTTCTTCACTGATTGTTTGGAATTCATGACTGCCACTGTTGTCAACTCACTTTTTCTTCCAGTTAGGATGCTTCCCATGAATTTTCAACATGTTTCACGAGTATGCTAGTACTTTTTATAGAAATCACACCAAGGTTTTTTCTTCTTGTTATCATCTCCTTTTGCAACCACCAGTGCCGAAGAATCTATTGCTTTTCAATTCATATTAGGATGTAATTCAGCATGGCATTTCTTCTCATTTCTTCTCTTCTTATTTCTGAGAAAGTATCACGCGAAGATGGCAAAGGTTTTTCCCAAGAATTCGAGTTCTTACTTCATCAAATTATCGGTTTAATCATGCTAGAAATAGATAAACTCTCTCATTTTTTTCTTTTTTCATTTCTTTCATACTATTCGTCAGACACTCTTACTCATCATTGTAGCATTGATCTAATTCTTGCCATAATAAATCCATTTCATTGTAATAGATGGTCACTTCTATATCTCCATGTCTAGCCTTCCAAAGCTTAATTTTTAATTTAAAAATTCGAGAAGCATTTTCAATGTCCGAATAGGTTTCTTTAAAAGCCTCCTATACATCCCTAGTAGTGGGCAAAAATAGATATGGACTACCTATTGTTGGTTCCATAGATTTTAGGAGCCACACAATCACTAAAGAGTTCTCGGACCTCGAGGCCTTCATTTTTGGATCTCCAACTTTAGGTTTTCTGATTCACCAATTAGGTGCCCAAGTTTTCCTCTGATATCAATGGCTAACCGGAAAAATTGTGTCCACTGCAGATAATGTTTTCCATTGAACCTATGAGACCTAAGTTGAAAGGATAAAATGAGATAAAATATTGTTTTGATTCACGGTTGTCTCGAGTGGGACCGTATTAATAAAACTCTCATCTTCTGTTGTTGCCACTGGAATTCTTTGCCCAGTAAAGGCTATTTTAGCCATGAATAGAAGGAAAAAAAAGGTTAAAAGAAGCTAATGCTCTGATACCATATTAGTTTTGGCATTGAAATAGTATGTATTATTCTATCAAAGAATACAAAATTTATAGTAGAAAGCGAATCAACATATTTGATTTGATTTTATTACACAATCATAATCAGATATTACAAATCAACACCTAACACTATTACAAATGAAGATAATGAGATTGTTAAGTTAGTCGACGTAAAGCTGAGAAGAGATTATCTTTGAGATGATAAGAAGTTAATCCTATTGGTCTTAAATGATAAAAGGATGTATAAGGCTGGTTAACAAGTATTAGAAGTTAAATAAATCAAGAATTTTGCATCCTGTATTTTTGGGTAAAATTAGGGGTACTAATATTATTAAGAGATCGTATTTTAAGGTTTTTTAATCATATAATATACGTATAATAAGTCTTGAAGTCAAACGAGTTATGAAATAAATATCGACAAAAGTTATCGCAACTTATGTTCATAATTTTGCTTAAACTTTAGGTCAAATGTTACTAAGCTTTTCTCCCAATTTACTTGGAATTACGGGGTGATCTACCCACCAAATTAAAATCTATGAGTCTAGTTTACAACTCATTAAACCTTTTGTCAATACGATCTTGGAGTATAGATATATTGCATTTTCGTGAGACTGCGTTGATTGGTAGGTGACAAGTAGGTGCATCACCTAGTTGCCAAAATGAGAGGACTCAATTAAAAGCCGCAAAGTCATCTAAGAGGGGAATTTTAAGGGCTTATAAACTCATTTATTTAACCCTTGAAAATCTTCCCCAAAAATCCACACAAACCCTAGGGTATTTCGGGTGTTACGACGTAATTCTAGCGCCAAAACGTCCGGACAACATGCTAGTTTCTATTTCTCCTTCTTGAAGCCATGTTGAAGAAATGAGTTTTAACGAAGAAGTAATAGGTTTCGTGGGTTATACTAATTATATGTTAAGTTTATGCTTATCCTTCCATTATCTATGCGTTTGCGAGTTGTAACTCGATCATAAAGAATAAACCTAGCGAGTTTCGAAAGAGTGGTATGTTGTTTGTTCTTGCGTCATGGTTGGCTGGTTGTGAAATTATTTTTAAGTTTAATTTATAGCTGTTTTATTTGATAAGAGGTATAATTATGTACTTTTGGTTGTGTTTCTCAATTTAAAAGAAAAGACAAGTCGAAATGTGTCTAAGTAAATTGAAAAGTTAATTTTGAGTTGCTGAACTTGTGGGATTGTTTTGTGGGCTGTTTGGTCTTGCTATTGGGTTTTCTCTTTTGCTATTTTTTTTATGGAGCTAAGAGGAGAAGGGTATGGAGAAACACCACATCATGGCAAGGTTTTTTTGCTGGTCTTTCGTCGTAACATTTTTGGATTATTTGACATTATTATGGTTGTTGCATTGTGTATGAAGTGATATGGGTATGTTGGATGTTTGGTGATTGTTTTGACTTGTGTGAAGTCATATATATTGGGGAGGTGTTGTCCGTTTTATCGTAAAATAGGTTGCGGTTGATACATAATAGTTACGACGCTTAAACAATAAAGATTCATTTCTCTTATTGTAGACTACGGAATCATGACATTTGCATAGCTTGAGGTTGGGCAGTACATATGCAAGGTATGTGAGTCTATCCCTTTTCTTCTTTTTCATGACTTATATTGTACATACTACAATGAACGAGCTTCCAAAGGTACTCTACTATTAGAAGCTAGCAGTATTTACATTGTTTCCCTTCTTATGGAACAATTGATGTTGAGATTGCTTATCTTATTCTTATGTTATCAATGTTGTTGGTACTTCTTGATTCTTATAAGATTCTTGATGAAGAGTTATTCCTAATAATGTGTACGGAGAATATCGACCTTACGTCACTCCGAAAGGTTCAAAATATGATCCTATGAGTCCTACATGCATTATATATATATATATATATATATATATATATATATATATACACACACACTCTATTGAGTCGTGCTATAGTTGGTCGGGTACGATACTTATTGTGCAACCACTAATCAGTTAAGTTTTACCGAGCTCCACGTGGCCGGGTACGTTTTACCAAGCCTATTATGGTCGGGCATGATATGATGATGATGCACACAAAGATGTTTTATATATATATATATATATATATATATATATATATATATGTATGTATGTATGTATATATATATGTATGTATGTATCACGCATTTCATGTCAGTAACCCTTAGAGGTATCCAGATGTTACACGTTGTATATATGATCTATCCTAATTCACGTTACTATTCTTACTTATGCTTTCCTGCCTTACATACTCAGTACTTTATTCGTACTGATGTCCTTTATATTTGTGGACTCTGCATGTTGTGTTACAGGTCCTGATAGAGAGGTAGACGCAGCTCCCCCACCATAGTAGGTTTTCTAGTTCAGTGGTTATTGGCGAGATCCCTTCTCCGGACTTGCCGTGGTCTTGGTATGCATTTTTATATAGATATTATGGGTATGTCGAGGCTCTGTTCGGACAATGTTACAACACTTATGCTCTTTTAGAGGCTCAGAGACAGGTGTCTACTCATGTATAGCTTGGTATACCTTGTCGGGTAATTTTTGTTGTATAGTCTTTCATGGGAGCGTGGTAGCTTGTACCTTATATGTAGTTTCTTGGCAGTCTTGTCATCCTATGTTATACATATTCATTCCATTATCTTTCATTATTTTTTGTTCATGGTTCATATCTACCATTTATAATGATCTCGTCGGCCTTTAAAGATAATAAGAAAGGTTAGATAAAATTACGTTGGTGCTCGGCAAGTATTGCCTGGGTTCTAGTCATGATCCTCCAGTTTGGGTCGTGAAAAAATTTGTATCAGAGCAAGTCTGTCCTAAGGGTTGTCTATGAGATGTGTCTAGTACTGTCTTGATTATGGATGTGTAGCTCACCACATTTATAATCGGGAGGCTACATGACATCTAGGGTTGTTACCTTCTTCCTGAATCTAGATCGTGCGTAGAGTTGAGTAGTAGGTGTTCATCTCTAATATTCACTTTGTTTTCTTTCAGCGATGCCTTCGACTAGAAAGAAATCGATTAGTAGATGGCTTGATACATGTGTCGATCCATCCGGTCGTCTTAAGAATTAACGCCCCGATCCCCTATTAACTGCTTTCCTCGTGTTTATTCTACTATTTTGATTTGCGGGGATGTTCAATTTTAAGTTTCAGAGAGTTTTATGACACTTAGTCCCTTAATGAGAGCTTAAGTGTTGGAAAGTTGAATGTAGTCTGAACAGTGTGAAGACGGCCTTGGAATGGATATCCGATGGTTCCGTTAGCTTTGTTAGGTGATTTTGGGCTTAGGGGCGCATTCAGATTATCTTTTGGAGGTCCGTAGCTAATTTAGGCTTGAAATGCCGAAAGTTGAATTTTTGAAGTTTTCGGTTCGATAGTGAGATTTTGATCAGAGAGTTGGAATGGAATTCTGAGAGTTACAGTAGTTCCGTTGTGTCATTTGGGATGTGTGTGAAAAATTTCAGGTCATTTAGATGTGGTTTGGTTGGGTTTTTGATCAAAAGCATAATTTAGAAGATTTTGGATCTTCTTAGGCTGGAATCCGATGCGAAATAGGTGTTTTGATGTTGTTTTGAGCGTTCCGAAGATTGGAACAAGTTTGAATGATTTTTTAGGATTGGTTGGCATGTTTGGTTGATGTCCCGGGGACCTCGGGTTTGTTTCGGATGCTCAACGGGACATTTTGGATCTTAGAGAAATTGCAGAAAATTGCAGTAGCCCAGTTCCAGTTTCGGTCTTCGCATTCGCAATTGGGGTCTCGCATTCGCGAAGAGGAGCTGGGGCTGGGGGAGGTGTAATGTTTCGCGTTCGCGAAGCTTCTCCCGCGTTCGCGAAGCTTTGAGGTCTTAAACCTACGCGTTTGCGAAGGGGTTCCCGCGTTTACGTATGAGGAGGAAATTGTGCACCCGTTGGCGACTAGGGCATCACGTTCGCGATGAAGGAATGGCTGGACCAAGTGAAGTTGTGCTTTGCGAATGCGATGTTCCTTCTGCGTTCACGAAGAAGGAATAACTGGGTAGAATAAAAGATTACAAAATCGAGGGTTAGCCATTTTTATCAAAACATAAGCTTGGGAGCTCGAATTTGAATGAGATTTTGAGGGATTTTTAGAGATATCAATTGGGTAACAATTCTAAACTCTTTTTTGCTTATAACTCATTAATCTAAACATGAATTCATCATTTAATTTCGGGATTTGTATGAAAATTGGGGAAACATTTTTAGACCAAGAAATTGAGTTTTGATTGGGGATTTGACATTGAATTTGGATAATTGTTAAATGGTTAGACTCGTGAGAGTGTGAGGATTCTGGAAACATAAATTTTATCCGATTCCGAGACGTGGTATTGAGGGGAATTTTGGTCATTTTATCTAATTTCACGTATTAGTTTAGAATTTAATTATAGAATCAGTTACTTGAAGTGTTATCTATAATATGCAATTGAATTGAATAGATTTGGGCCATTTGGAGTCGAGCACTCGTGGGAAGAGCGCGGTTTCAAGTTGATTTGAGCTTGTTCGAGGTAAGTGGCTTGCCTAACCTTCTGTGGGGGTCTTTTCCCTCAGGATTTGGTATATTTGATAATTGAAATGCCTGATACGCAAGGTGACGAGCGCATACTTGTGCTAATTATTGGAAATACGGTTTTAATTAAGTACTACTAGTATGTTTACTTTCCTGTTTGCTACTTGTACTATTTAAGCCTATGTTAGCTTAGTAAAAGCATGCCTAAGTGATTAAATTGCCTTATTTGTTAAAATGCTTTACATGAATTTTGTTCAGCATGCTAGGCTAGACTATTTGTTTGCCGTAATATGATGTTTGATATTTTCTGAACTCTTCTCCTGTTGCTGTTGTGTATTTACATTGTTACTACGGATGTGGGATTTCGGTAGCTCCCCCTTGTCTATTTTTAATTGGAACTACGGATGTGGGATTCCGGTAAATCCCCCTGCACAGTTATATGGAACTACGGGAATGCACCCAGTAGATTCCCCCAGTACTGGGTATTTATATTTGGACTACGGAATGGGATTTCGGTAGATCCCTATGTACTATGAGCTGGACTATGGGACGGTATCCCGAGAGGCTTATTGGATATGTATACTTGGACTTCAGGATGGTATCCTGGAAGATCCCTTGTTGATATTATTGGAGTTGAGCTGTATTTCCTTCACTGTTTATGTTTTTTTCTATGTAGTTGTTTCTGTCCCTTATATCCACTGTTACTTTTACTATTGTACATATTTATACTGTTCTATTTTACACTGCCGAATTATATCTTTTATTTAACATCAGTAGGGCCCTGACCTTTCTCGTCACTACTCAACCGAGGTTAGGCTTGGCACTTACTAAATACTGTTGTGGTGTACCCATGCCCTTTCTACGCATGTTCTTCATGTGCAGATCCAGGTACTTCTACCTAGTCCTATCACCCTTGAGGCGAGGCGACTGCTCTAGCGACTTCGAGGTATATCTGCCGCGTCCGCAAATCGAGGAATCTCTTTCTATTCCTGCATTTAGTATTTAGCCCTTCTGTACTTTGTGTTCTTGTTAGCCATTCCAGAGTTAGAGCTATGTAGTATTTCTTAGCTTATGATTCATGGGCTTCCGAGTTTTAGTAATATGTGTTGGTTTTGACGAGTTAAGTATTGTGTATGCCAAGCAACATTTTATGTATCGCTTATTTCGGTTATTTTTGGCTTTTGATTATTTCTTATGTAAGTTTTGTTTATGTTCCGCATTGTTAGGATTGCCTAGTCGTAGAGACTAGGAGCAGTCACGAGAGTTCACAGAGGGCGAACATGGGTTATGACAATACATCTGCAGGAGAGGGTACCGGTTAGGTGCCCCAAGCTAGAGCAGGCCAAAGTGAGTCTCAAAGTGAGATGCCGTCTCATACCTCATCTACTCCATCCCTTCTAGAGGATATTAGGAGGCACCCAATACCACTAGTTCCTCCGTATGACATTACAGACTAGGATATGTGGAGTGCGGTGCAGTTGTCGACTAGCTTGATAGCTGCTCAGGCTTAGAGGCAGAATAGTGGTGCTGTTGATAAACCGGCTAGTACGAGAGTTCATGATTTTATTAATCTAGACCCTCCAGTATTTACCGGATCAGACCCCAAAGAGGATAAGCAGAGTTCATGGTTCATCGTACACTGCGGGTTATGCATGCTACTGACACAGAGGCAGTAGAATTGGCTTTTTATCAGTTACAGGATTTAGCGGTTTTCTGGTATGATAGTTGGTAGAGATCCAGGGGTCTGAACGCCCCTCCAGCTATGTGGAAGGAATTTTCTGAGGCCTTTCTTCATCACTATTTACCAGTTGAGATACGACGAGCTAAAGCTGATAAGTTCCTAAACCTTAGACAAGGTAATATGAGTGTGCAAGAGTAAAGTATGCAGTTTGATTCTTTAGCAAGGTATGCTCCCCATATGGTGGCTGAGATGAGTGATAGGGTGCATATGTTCGTCAAAGTGTTGGACCATATCTGATAAACAAGTGCATGATAGCCTCCTGGGTGGAATGAATGGATATTTCCTGTATTCAGGCTTATGTCCTGACCCTAGAGGATCATAAGCGCCAGCAAAGGGCAGATAGGGAGCAGGATATAGGCCATAATAAGAGGGCAAGATTTGCAGGGTATTCTAACAACTTCAGAGGCAGTGTCAAGCCCCAATCTTTGAGGAGTTCGGCGCCACCTGTAGCTAGTGCTCCTCCAATGTTTCAGAAGCCTCGATATGATTGATTTACCTATCATGGTCCAGGTTAGAGTTCGCGGGCATCAGTCTCACAATATCACATGGATACTAGTCAGATGAGACCCCCAACACCACATTGTGATCAGTGCAGCAAGGCCCACTTTAGATTGTGCCGTCGAGGTTCTGATGCGTGCTATTCTTGCGGACATCATATCCATATGATGCGGGATTGTCCTAACAGAGGAGGTGATGATGTGGCTCTGCCAACTAGATCTGTGTCTAGTTTTTCCTTATCAATTCGACCTCTATCATAGGGTTTTCAACAATCGATAGGTCATGGTCGAGGTAGAGATACAGCGCCGAGTTCGAGTGGTGCTCAAAATTGAACCTTTGCTCTAGTAGGTCGACAGGATATTGAGTCATCTCCAAATATTGTTATAGGTATATTTTTACTGTTTTCTTATGATGTATATGCGCTGATTGATCTGTGATCTACATTATCATATGTTACACCCTTTGTGGCTAATAAGTTTGCATTTTGAACTTGAATTTATAAGCAAACCACTTGCGGTATCTACTGTGATAGGAGATTTTGTGATTGCTAGAAGGTTATATAGGGGTTGCACAGTGATAATTTGTAGTTTTCAAACCTCAGTGAATTTATTTGAGTTAGAAATGGTTGATTTCGATTTGATAATGGGAATGGACTGGTTGGGCTCATGATATGAAAATGTTGACTGTCGTTTGAAGATTGTTAGGTTTCAGTTTCCTGGTGAACCCAATATTGAATGGAAGGGAAACATTGAGACGCCAAAATGTAGGTTTATTTCCTATCTTAAGGCAAGGAAGATTATCTCAAAAGGCTACATTTATCATCCCGTTCACGTTAGGGATACGGAGGCGAAGCCGCCTACTGTACAATCAATCCCCGTGGTCAATGAATTTCTAGATGTTTTTCCAGATGAACTCTGAGGTCTTCGTCCTGAAAGGAAGATTGAGTTTAGCGTTGATGTGTTGACTGACACTCAAACCATATCTATTCCTCCATACATGATGGCCTCGGCAAAGTTAGGAGAGTTGAAGGACTTGCAGGATAAGGTCTTCATTAGGCCTAGCACGTCACCTTGGGGTGTGCCAGTTTTATTCCTACGGAAGATAAACAGGTCGTTAAGGATGTGTATCGATTATCGATAGTTGAATAAGTTTACTATAAAGAACAAGTATCCACTTCCAAGGATTGACGACCTATTTTACCAACTCCAGGGTGCTAAGTATTTCTTGAAGATTGACTTACATTCAGGGTACCATCAGGTGAGATTTAAGGAGAGGGATATTCCAAAGACGGCATTCCGGACAAGATATGGGCACTTTGAGTTTTTGGAGATGTCGTTCGGGCTAGCAAATGCCCCAACAACTTTTATATATCTCATGAATACTGTATTTAGGCCCTATCTTGATATATTTGTGATCGTATTCATTGACGACATTCTGGTGTATTCTCGTTCGGAGGCGAAACATGCGAGCCATTTGCGGATAGTATTATACACGCTTCAGGAACGTAAGTTATATGCTAAGCTCTCCAAATATGAATTCTGGCTGAACTCAATAGCATTCCTTGGGCATGTGATATCTGACAAGGGTATTAGTGTAACACCCCGTAAATCTGGATTAGTTGTGAATGTGTTAGATGAGTATTAATGTGATCTTTTAGACATGTGAAGCCCTATCAGGATGCGTATGGGTAATGTAACACTCCGTAAATATGTATCATATCTGTGCGATGAGGACTATTTATATAATGATTATCAATTGTATATGATAATAAGAGTACGAGGCATATCATAAGGGATTTAGTTTCCAAGGAGAGACCTAAGTCTAAGCCAAGTTGGAAAAGTACATGAAAGACTAAAATTCCAAATGGGTAAGCACAAGACCACACTTTGGACAAGAATAAATACATATGTGTAAGGTGTTATGTGATTTACAACATATCAAATTAAATATCTTCAATTCTAGTTTCTAACTCTTCAAACCGTTTGTCATTTAGACTTTCCTACAAGAAGTTATGACCAAATTACCAGAGGCTGGCGGAGGACTGCGCGGAAGCATAGCATTCGAGACCGCGTCTGAAAAGAGGGGTTGGCAGTGAAGTGCTGCCATAGCATCCACGTAGAATCCGAGATCCCGAGCGGAGGACTACTCAAATGTGAAACATCCACATTCACGTCTGAAATATGGGTTTATAAACATAATTTCGGGATTCATTTTCCCCCATTTCTTTTGGATGAATTTTAGGGTTTTCCTCCACTCTCTCAAGACCTCCAACCCCTCCCATCTTCAAGGTAAGAAATACCCATTATCTTGGTGTGAATTTCATCATTTCTACACTAGTATTGATGAAATCTACACATAAAATACTTAGCTCTTCAAGAACTCAAATGAGGGTTTTATAAGATTTCTTCCAAAAAGGTAATCCTACACTCTTAGACTTACATGTGTGGATTTATTAAGGGAATATGAGTATGAATAAGTAATATAACTCTTTTTATGGTGATTGGAAGCCATAAGTTCCCAATTTAATTACATAACTGTAGTAGAGATTGAAAGATAAATATTTGATGGAATTTTATTGGTTGGTGTGGATGGATGGTCATATATGTGATGTTGGAAGTTATAAATTTGTTAATCATGATGGTGGGATAAATTGTATATAAATGGTGGTAATTAAATGAACTACCTATATGGTGATGAGATGTAGAGATTTATGCTTACGAGGTATTTGATAATATGCCTAAATGGCTTAAGTTATGGAATTCGTTACTAATACTGGTTCCATTGGATGTTCTACTGTAGACTGAAGGTTCTTAGTGTTGTGGACCATTTTACTATCACTAAGGGGTGAAATTGAGGTATGTAAGGCTAAATCTCTATGTCTGGGAATGCTAATGATTCTCCCTACACTATGTTTCTTTTACCACGTTACTAATTGCCTCAGAAATATAGTTTAGCCTAGTTCCTTGAATAGTTGTAGAACTTCTATTCTTTAGCTTCATACTCGTTCATGACTTTCATTTTGAACGTTGTGAGCTTAGTGTGTATTCAATATAGACTTGGGTTTGATGCCCCCGAGTCTTTGTATAGATTACTTAGTATGCCGTAAACAGTTGAAGTTTCAATATTTATAATCAATTCAAGAATACATATCTCAGCCTAGTCCTATTCAGTATTAGAGTATTATGTAACACAGTGTGATCCAGTATTCCAGTATCGTGTAACTCAGTGTGATTCAGTATTTCACTATCAAGTATTGCAGTAAGATTCTTAGTTCCTGATTTTAAATCCCTGAATGTTGAACACATGTATTTGGGCTTGAGGCCGCAGTTAATGCTTTATGCATCTTTGGTCCTGAAGCCTCAATTAATGCTTTATGCATCTTTGGACCTGAGGTTGTATTTATGTATACGTATACTAGGGCTTGGGGCCACATTTTGTGCACATACATATTGGGCCTGAGGCCGCAATTTATTTATTCAGATAAAGAGGTGGTTCATCATTCAGAAGTGGGAGTATTCACATCCTTGCTTCCTTTGTTCAGTTCAGTTATCAACTATCATTCCAACTATCAGTTATCATTTCAGTTATCAGTTATCAGTTATCAGTTATCAGTTCAGTTTCTATTTCAATAGGTATCATTTCAGTATCATCTATCAATTCTTAGTTATCAGCTTAGTTTCAGTTTTAGCATTTATAATTTTTTTCTTTTAGTTGCTTTACATACCAGTGCAATTTAAATGTACTGGTGTCCCTTTTGCTCGGGGCTTGCATTTTACGATGCATGTAATGATTTACAGGTTGACGATTCAGAGTGCTAGGATTCTCGTACTAGCAATTTGGTGATCCCGGTTCTTTTGAGGAATTATCATTACCTTACAATCTTTAGTAATGTCAGATAATTAGTGTTTTCAATACTTCATTAGAGGCTTCATAGACTAGAGTAACAACTAGACAAAATCGCATGCTTTTCATACTAAGCCATGTTGGCTACAAATATATTTCAGAATTGTATTTGTATTTTCGCACTTTGAATTATATCATCCATACGTTCAGTATATCAGCATGTGTTAGTTTATCTTCCGCATTTAGTATGTTATGATATCACATGTTGATTCATCCAGTTGGTTCGCTCGATCAAATACAGTCAGGCACCGGTGCCGTGTTACGTCTAGGCCTAGGTTCGGGGCATGACCAATCTTGGTATCAGAGCACTAGGTTCAAGAGTCATATGGAGTCTATGAAGCCATGTCAAGTGGAGTTTCCTTTATATGTGTGTGCCGGCCACTCATATAAATGGTTAACTACCAAGATATCGAGGATTGTCTCATTTCATTCTCTCTAGATCGTGCCATGAAGCTTTGAGCAATAGTTAACCTTCTCTTCCTATCAAATTCCAGATGTATTGAATGCCCAAGTGACAGGCAGGGAAAAAATAAGAAAAGCCTAAGGTCCTGGAAGGATGATTTGCCTATTGTGGTACTATAGAGTTCATGTTGGTAACAAATGAGATTTGAGAGGATGTTGAAAGTGTGATTCAATGGATAGTAGTACAAATTAGAGCATAAACTTATCAGAAAGTACAAGAGCAATCATTATATTTTATGGTTATCAATTTAACTCAGTTACCAGTTATATAGTCTTTCAGTTAGCAGGTTTATGGTTATTCAGTACGCCAGTTATTTGTTATTCAGTTACCAGATCTCCAATTTCAAGTGTATCCAACGTCTGTTGACTTGGGAGTATGCGGTGATGACTACGAGTGCTAAGATAAAATGTAAGAATAGTGGTTGTTGCAAAATTGTCACATGTTTTAGGTCTGAATTAAGACCAGGACTCGCCAGATTGTGTAAGAAGTGATTTATAAGGTGATGATATCTCTGATGGACATGTTTATATATGGTTGTGTATCCGAATGCGTTTTATCTCACACAACAATTTCATTTTTAATTCTTAGCAATTGAGCCACAAGTTGGATGATGATAATTTAGATGTCAGACCCTATAGTATAGTAGGTTAAGAATTTGATCGCAACTGGCCTAGAGTTGGTCATTATAGTTTTGGACAAAAAAGAGACTAATGTCACGTCCTTAGTTATTAACTAAGTAAACGTGCGACACTTGACAAATATCTCACGATCTTGCACAACTTGCTCATGTTCTTGCTTTGCCAAGTCAGCCTTACTACACTCAAGATCGCTAAGAGAATGGAAGAAAGAACACAAGAGAATTGTTAAATGAAGCTTTGTATTAGAGAGAACTTGAATTGTTTTGCTTGATGAATTACAAATGAATGGCCCCCTTTATATACTAGTCTCCTAGGGGTTAGTGTGTAAATATTAATTATTACACAAGTCCTTGATATTTACAAGATAAGGGCTTTCTCTAGAATTCTCTACAAGCCTAGAAGATTCCAAGTACTTTCCTAGAAAATCCATAAAGATCTAGGTTCTTCCTAAGGAAATGTCCATACTTCTCTAGAATATTCTCACAAATGCTAGCCTTCTTCTTATGTAAGCTTCCACATGGCATTAATATATGCCAAATAGTGCCTATGTGGCATGATGATATGGCAGGTCATCACACTCTCCCCCACCTAATATTGCGACGACCGCGGCGCAATGCTACTGCATAAACTCTCGGATCTTATCTTTGAATTGCCACACGTCCTCATATCGTTCCCACGTGGCCTCCTCCGGTGATTGCCCTTTCCAATGGACGGGGAACATAGCGGTGGCTTTTTGCCCTCATTTTTGCCTGGCCTGGTAATCTATGATAGCCTCAATCTCCCGATCATGCGAGCAGTGATAGTCATTGGTGCTCGACTTGATTGTCCCCTACTCGGATCATCCTTATCTTCATGATATGGCTTAAGAATGCTGTCATGGAAGACAGGGTAGATCTTAAGATATGATGGCATGTCAAGCTTGTATGAGATCTTTGCTACCTTGGCGACGATTTTAAATAGCCCCTCATACTTGCGAATCAAATTATGATGCATGCCCCGTAGTGCCTTGAATTGTCTTGGGTTAAAATTCACCATGACCATGTCCCTAACTCTATAGTCCGTGGGACGCCGTTTACGGTCCGTAAACTTCTTCATCTTCTTAGCTGCCTTATCCAAGTAGGACTTAGCAGTGTCAAGCTACTCCTCCCATCCTTTGGCAACATGAGAAGCCCCCAAACTCTTTCTCTTGAATGTAGCTGGTAATGAATGTGGACTTTGTGGTTGTTAGCCTATGGCTAGATCAAATGGTGTTCGCCCCGTGGACTCACTCCGCTGCAAGTTATAAGAGAATTGGGCGATGTCTAGGAGCCTTGCCCAATCTTTCTGATGTGCACTTACATAATACCTCAAGTAGCATTCTAGTAAGGCATTGACTCATTCCGTTTGTCCATCCGTTTGTGGGTGGAAACTAGTAGAAAAGTGCAGCTCCGTGCCAAGGATGTCGAACAACTCTCTCCAAACGTTTCCAGTAAAGCGGGGGTCTCGATCACTGATTATATGTCTTGGTAAGCCCCAATACTTTACCACGTTCTTAAAGAATAGCTTGGCGGCTTCCTTGGATGTGCAGCCTGGCGAGGCAGGCATGAAGGTGGCATATTTGGAAAATCTATCCACGACCACCATAATAGTACCATAACCGTCGGACTTTGGTAGACAAGTGATAAAGTCCATAGTCACGCTCTCTCATGGACGCTCTGCAACTGGTAGTGGCTCCAAAAGTCCCCCGGGCTGTTGTTGCTCAACCTTGTCCTGCTGACATACGAGACAAGTTTTCACATAACATTCTATATCATCTCGCATGCATGGCCAATAGTAGACTGACTCAACCAAGGCCCTGGTGCGACGTTGGCCTAGATGACCAGCCCACATTGTATCATGACTCTCCCTTATGATCCATCGTCTAATGTCTCTAAACTTAGGCACGTAGACCCGCCGACCCATGGTAAGCAATAGGCTGTCTTCTACCCAAAAACATCTCGTCTTGCCCTAGTTGGCTATCTCGATAAGTTGTTTGGCTGACAGATCATGTTGCTTTCCTTCTTTTATAGCCTCACAAATGTCCCAATTTGCTGAAGTGATGGCAGCAAGTTCGGCTTTCTGGCTCAAGGCATCAGCTACAACATTACCTTTGCTCGGCTTGTACTCTAGCACATAATCAAACTCGGCCAAGAAGTCTTGCCACCTAGCCTATTTTGGTGTGAGCTTCTTCTGTGTCTGAAAGTAGCTAGTAGCCACATTGTCGGTCTTGACCACGAACCTTGACTTGGGTAGATAATATCGCCATGTACGAAGGCAATGGACAATGGAAGTCATTTCATTCTCTTGCACCATGTAATGCCGCTCCGTCTCATTTAAATCTCAAACACTATGTGATGTTTATTCTGCATTAGGATACCCCAAGTGGTAAAGTCTGAGGCATCTGTGTGCACCTCAAATGTCTTGGAAAAGTCAGGTAATGCCAAGACTGGCTCCTCTGCTACAACTGCCTTAAGGCATTCAAATGCCTTTTGACAATGCTCCGTCCAAACCCATGGCTTGTTCTTCTTTAGCAACTCAGTCAATGGTGCAGCCTTTGCTGAGTAGCCATTGCTGAATTGACGATAGTAGTTAACAAGGCCAAGGAAGGATCTCAACTCCGTTACCTTTGTAGGTGCCTCCCATTCCTGGATAGCACGTACCTTAGCCTCATCCATGCGTAGATGGCCATTGCTAATGACATGGCCCAAAAAGTGCACCTTTGATTGTGCAAACTCGCACTTCTCCCTTTTGATGTATAGCTCGTTCTCCCGCAAGACTTGGAAAACTTTCCTTAAGTGCTCTATGTGTTCCTCCAAGTTATTGCTGAAGATGACTATGTCATCTAGGTAGACTACCACAAACTGATCAAGGTAGGGATGAAAAATCTTGTTCATAAGGGTGCAAAATGTGGCCAGTGCATTGGTCAGGCTGAAAGGCATCACCAACCGCTCAAAGTCTCCATATCTCGTCACACATGCTATCTTTGGCTCATCCCCTTCAGCAATGCGAACCTGGTAGTAGCCCTTTCGAAATCCACCGTGGTAAAGTACTTGGCTTGCCCAAGTCTATCGAACAAGTCAGCAATGAGCGGGATCGGGTACTTATTCTTCACTATAACCTTATTAAGTGCTCAGTAGTCTATGCACAAGCGGAACGATCCATACTTCTTCTTCTGGAACAATACTGGTGCGCCGAAAGGTTCCTTTGATGGGCTAATGTGACCAACATCCAGTAACTCTTTCAATTGTTTCTTGAGCTCCTCTAGTTCGGGTGGTGCCATATGATATGGGGTAAATGCAGGTGGCTTAGCCCCTGGCTCCAACTCAATCTTGTGATGCACCTCTCGCCTAGGCGGCAAGTGCTTAGGCAACTCCTCGGGCATGAAATCTTTTGTTTCCTCAAGAAACTTCTCTATGCAAGGCGGAAATGTCTCTTGAAAACTCTTGTCTTCCTCTAGACTTGCAAATGGTTTCCACGAACGTTGGCTCCCCCTTCTTGATCCCCTTAACAACCTGCATAGCTGATATTTGTGCTTGGATCTGTCTGTGTGGCATAGTCATTATAGGTACCATGCAAGCTCCTTCTCGCTCCATAACCAAGAGACGTTGGAGGTAGGGGTCGATCAAAGTATGACAATGTCCAAAGAACTCTTACCCTAGTATGATGTCAAAGATATCCATAGCGGTTACGGTAAAGTTTGTCATACCTTTCCAAGCTCCCAATTTGACACCTACTCTATTATCTACCCTACGAGCATTTTGTAGNCACGAAATTATGAGTTGCTCCAGTATCCACCATTGCACGAGCGGGCTTGTTGTTGATGGTGAGATCCACGTACTGATTGCCACTCTCGGTAGGTTGGATAGCTTGCTTTGTGATGGCACCACATAATCCGATCATACCCAAATGTGCGGTTCCCGAACTCTCTCTTTGCGGCTACTTCTTTCGTTCACAGACTATGGCACTGAGGTTCTTTAGGTCGGGACAATTCCTGAAGCCGTGCAGCCTTCCGTATATTTAGCATCCCATGTTCTCGGTCTGTTCCTTTTTCTCGACGTAGCCTTGACGACCACTCGACTTTTTGGAATCTTGAGTCTTGGAGTATTGTTTATGTATCTCCTTGCCTTTGCCACGATCTCCCCCACCTTTGACATTTTAACCTTTGACTCCTTGCCATTGCCTTTGTCGTACTTGTCATGCCTGAAATGCATCAATGATTCAGCCTCCACCATGGCTTGGTCTATATCATTGACTTGTCGGCATTGCAATTCTTGCTTAGAACAATTTTGCAACCCGTCCATGAAGTGGAATAACAAGTCATCATTGGTTAGGTTGGGGATTTGAAGCATAAGGTAGTGAACTCCTTGACATAGTTACGTATGCTCCCTGTTTTCTTCAATTCCCTAAGCTTGCGCCTTGCCTCGTACAAGACATTGTTTGGAAAGAACTGTCACTTGAACTCGGCTTTGAACTGATCCCATGTGCTAATAGCACATAGACCTTTATCCACATCGGCCATCTTCCTTCTCCACCAAAGCATGGCAGTCTCGGAGAGGTACAATACCGCAGTGTTGATCTTGGCCTCGTCGTCTCTCACTTTGCCGTGCCTGATGTAGTTCTCCAAGTGCCAAAGGAAGTTTTCCACTTCTTGTGCACCACGAACACCTTTGAACACTGGTGGTTTGGGAGACTCGATCTTGTCATCTCTCATCACCACAACATTGTTGGCTGCCTCGGTCATACCTGCATTGAGATGCTCCTCGAGTGAATCTATCTTTGCCTTTATAAAATTGATAGTACTCAAAGCCTCCATGAGTCTGCGCTCTAAGGCAATGATGGTTTGCCTTAGTTCCATCTCGGTCTGTGTATGTCCCTCCAAGTCATTTCGGATACTCTCAATCTCTTCAAGAGTGTGCCCCTCAAGAACGCTAAGGGTGCCTTCCACCTTCCCCAAGAGTTGTCCAAAGACCACCACGGCGTCCATCCCCATGTTCATCTTCATCACCCACTATTTACCGAGCGAGACATCCTCGGGTAGGACCTCCACTTCATCCTCACTCACCTCAGTGGTAGATGGTTCTTGGGATGTAAGCTCTTTATTTGACACAACCTCGGGTGGCACCTCCTGTCTCTTATTGTGGCATTCCTCTTTTTGCCAATTGTCACGACCCCAAAACCAGTCATGATGGCGCCCAACACACTGCTAGGCAAGCCCGACCATTCGACAACATTATCCCAATTTCTTACTCAGATTATAGATAAATAACACAGGGATATTTACTAAGTTGTTACTTTCAAGTTTATAAATAATAATAAAATCTGTGGAAGTTCAATTAGAATACCACAACATAGCCCAATAGAATCCGGTGTCACGAACATGAGCCTCTAATACAGAATATCCACCTATTGCAAGTTTGTCTAGGAAAAATGCGGAATAAAAGGATAAAGATAGATGGGAGAGATCAAGGATGCGAACTCCATGAAGCTACCTCGATACTTCTGGATACTGCTGCTCCGCTAAACAAATCCTTACTCAGCCTGTGGTGTACCTGGATCTGCACACAAGGTGCATGGAGTAATGTGAGTACTCCGACCCAGTGAGTAATAAACATAAATAAAGGCTGAGGATAAGAAATCATGGAAAATACAAGGGAAACTATAACTGGCAGTGTAGAACATCAAATAGTGAAGCAACAAGTCAATGAAATCAGAGTACAGATACTAAGGCAAGTATAACAGATAAAGAAGAAATGCATGAGTGCAATGCAATGCATATGATGGTACACTCCGGTACCCACTGCGGCGTGCAGCCCGAGCCATCCATTTATTTATCATCGACGGCGCTCACTGGGGGTGTGTGCAGACTCCGGAGGGGCTCTTATAGCCCAAATGCAATATCAAGCCATCTCGTGGCATCAAATCTATGCCCTCAGCCTCATATCAATATCAGTATAATCAACCAGGCTCTCATCTTCAATATCAATGTACTCAACTAGGTTCTTGCCTCAATATCAATGTAATACTGCTGCGGCGCGCATCCCGATCCATGCTCAGTCCAGAAACTATCATAAGCCCCTTGGGCATTTATAAAATAGTGGTTCTCAGCCCAAAAATATCATTTAGAAATATCATTTAAGTTTTCAAATCTTAGGAAGACGGTTGAGTTTGCAAAACAGTATTTAAAACCTTGGACTGAGATCAAATGATATGCAAAGTATGCGAAAGCAGTGATATCAATCCCTGAAGGATTCAAATAATTGGCAAGAAGCCCAAATGTAACAATTAAATCCTAGTAAGGATGATTCTCAATTTAGTTCAAGTAGAAAACACGGTAAAAACATCTCTCGGGATGGACCAAGTCACAATCCCCAACGGTGCTCTACCCTGCGCCCGTTATCCGGCGTGCAAGTCACCTCAATATAGCATTACGATGCGAAATTCCGGGGTTTCAAACCCTCAGGACATCATTTACATCAATTACTCACCTCAATACGGTCAAAGTCCAACTCGTTATGCCCTTGACTCTCAAATTATACTCCTCGTGCGACGAATCGGCCCAAAATCACAACGAATATGTCGCATTATGGCAAAGAGACAATACCCAATCGAAAGCAATCGAAAAATATCAAAATTCAAGAATTTGACAAAACCCGAGCCCCAGTCCCACGTCTAGAAACTCAGAAATTTTTACGTCATTGGGTTCCTTATCTCGCCACGAGTCTATACATACAAAAATCTCTCAAATCGGACCACAAATGGCCTCTCAAATCCCAAATTTAGAATTTCAATCTCAAGCGCTAATTTCTTACAATTTGGCTATATTTTCATGAATTTCAAGGATGATTTCACAATATAATCATGTATTTAACTCATAAAACTTACCTCCAATCGATCCCAGTTGAAACTCTCTTAAATCCCCGTCCAAAAGCTCTCAAAATGTCCAAAAATGGTGAAAGAAATAAAGTAGTTCGCGGATGAAATGTATTCTGCCCAGAATTTTTCGGAAATACTGTTCAGGCGTGCGGTTACTGTTCACGCGCCATAAAAATATCCGGCAGCTGCCAAAGAAATTGCAACAACTTTGTTTCCCACTAAAATGGCTCTAACTCCGTCATACGAACTCGGAATTAGACGATTCTTGTTCCTATGAGTCAAAAATAATAATATGAACACAACCCTTCAATCGAAACTCAATTCAGAGCTCACTTGCCCGGTTTAATACCCATTTCATTTGTTAAACAATTAACTCTTGTTTCGTGTCAAAAACCCAATCGTGACTTGATGAAATTAGACCAAACTTTCCAGATCACTCATGTAATTCATTATTTAAATTTTGGAAATATCGAAATAAAATTTCGATCTCTAGAAGTAAAAATGGACCTTTGGATCATTACATGCTTATGCTCAAATGGCAAAAATCTTCCAAAAACTCTTCCAAATCTTATCCGAGCCTCATGGGACTCCGACCAAACATGCCAACATAATTCATAACATTATTCAAACCTGTTCCAATCATCAAAACACCTCAAACAACATCAAATTACCCAAAACTCATCGAATTCAAGCCTAATTTTTCTAAAAACTTCCGAAATACACTTTTGATCAAAAACTCGACCAAACCACGTCTGAATGACCTGAAATTTTGCACACATATCCCAAATCACCTAACGAAGCTACAGCAACTCTCGGAATTCCATTCCGACTCTCGAATCAAAATCTCACCTATCAACCGGAATTTGCCAAAATACTAACTTCGCCAATTCAAGCCTAATTCTACACCGGACCTCAAAAATTACTTCCGATCACACTCCTAAGTCACAAATCATCCCTCGAAGCTAACCGAATCATCGAAATTCAAATCGGAGACCTCTAATACTTAAGTCAACATCCGGTTGACTTTTCCAAAACAAACCTTCCTTAAAGAGACTAAGTGTCTCATTTCCTACTAAAACCAATCCAAATCAACTCGTTCACACCCAATACTGATATTGAAGCATAAAGAAATAGGAAATGGGGAAAATGGGGTGGTAACTCACGAGACGACGGGTCGGGTAGTTACATCCTCCCCAACTTAAACAAACGCTCGTCCTCGAGCGTACCCAGAGTTGTCCTAGAAGCCAACCAAAAGCTGAATGAACTTATCAAGCATAAATCTGGGGATGATCACACGTCACCCTATCTCACGTGGGTACGATAACATCTTTTAACTAAAATCACACAATCCAGTCTAGCCCATAAATCATAGAACTACATTTTACTTTTCGGAATCATACACAAGATTAGAACCTCATATCTATATTCAGAATAAGTCTGAACCAGCTCTAATAGAGCATGCCAGTAACCTCGGGTGCAATTATATGATATACCAATAACTCAAACACATGCAGCGATAACTTCCATTCACAATAGCTGCCCACAACAACCAAATACCGATGGAAATCTCTTATTAGCCAAGGTCTCATTCCAACACTTTCATATACTGCCAACGGTAATTGAAACACGCAATAAACCATAATCATTGCTCAGATCAACCATTTATGAGGCCATTTCTCCTCTGGCAATTACCATAACAAATTTTTGAACCGAACCTCGATATTTAGCCATCAAACATGCTGAAATCAATTTCGTTCGTATTCATTAATGAACCCAACAATCACTTCGAACCCAACACACCACTATAGTCATATGACGCATCAATACAGGCCTAAGCCACACATTGCATAATACGCGCACCAATAAGAAACGGTCCGAACATACTCGAATCATGAAAATGACTCAACTGAGAGAGCTGTACCTCAAACACACCAGTACTGCCACAGCACAAGGCTGAGACCATGTCTCACACAATACAAGTAGGACACACAAATTTGACCCGCACAATCATGTTTCCACACAGCGTTGCTACAACGCGCGATCCTATCCAAATACTACTTCATGTGAAATACCTCTAGTCACTATGCTTGAAATCGACAACCATGCTCAATTGATGTCTGGAGCCAAAGAAAATCATTACACCCGTGGTGAAACAAATAACGCACACCACGCAAACCTGATAGAACATAACTGGTACGTTATTCACCGAGCAACACCCAATTGCTCATCCCGCTCGACTTCCACTACTACAACTCCTACCGGAGCCATATGATCCGGTGCCCGACACCAAATTAATAACTAAATCAACAACCTCGCCAGGCGACATGCCTATCCACAAGAAACGCATCCGAAAAGTCCCTCAACATCGAAACTGAATCATTGGTAGAAACCTCTGCGCTGACGTCTATCACGATGGACCAATTAAGAAGAGCAATCCTTCCCAGCTATCCGCTGGGTCTTAGAAATATAAACCACTATGCTAGAACATAATCCAACGCACTTCATCACTCAACCCGTGGCACTTCCGGCGTAGCCCCTAGTGCAATAGTTCAAAATCACCCAACACTAAGACAACCAGTTTGAATTCCAACATCACATCCAAAATATAACATACCAGCAAATAAAGATCCACACGAGCCTCCAAATCCCGATAGCCGCTAAACGGTGCCGATACACACGATCCACAACCATAACCTAGCCTGTACATGAGAACTCCCAGTCTCCAACTCCATATGGCACACAAATCGTTATACCCGATCCCAGTTTCCACCGTGCGAATACATGCACACCTTCAATACCAATCATCTTACGACAAATACTCAAAAATTTTCATGTGCCATACAAGCAACTCGAATATCAGCAATTGATCCAGCCTTAAAGTGCCGCAATACTATTAAAGTGCCATCAACTTAATCACATTGGCCTTTTTCTGAAACATATACCCTATACAAATCACTTTGATTAGAAATACAATTTCCTTAATCATCTGAAGATCATTCACCCTAATCATCTGAAGCTCATTTCTCTAATTACCTAAAGCTGCCCGTACCGCCTAAGAAAGTTATGAATTTCCATTCAGAAATGAACCGTAACCTTACACGCGCAAATCTCAATCCTTCACAACATATCGCATATACGTACTCAACTAATCAAGAACTTCCATTGATCCCATCTAGAAGAAAAAAATCATTACACATCCCAGGATCTGCATGACATACATAGGTCTTGTTCAAATTCTTACAATACCGACACGACGGATGAGATGTGTATAAATTCATAACACTGCCAAATCAACAATTCATTGGGTCTATACTTCTGGCAAGAACTATTACCTCATTCTGAACCAAACAACGGTCTTAGCCCCTTAATTTACTTCATATTCTCAGATTGCACTGAGCTCGAATTCAATGGTCTCGTCTCACCTAGTACGAACTTCTCGGGTAATAAGACACCCAGACATAATTAAAAGTCGCATATGATGCCCCAATATTCCAATAGCCTACCAATTCAAACACGGTATAAAAAGAAAACGAACTCTGGAAGGAATTACCTAATTCACGCACTAATATGGGCCTTCCCTAGAAAACAGGAAGCAAGGTATACAAAAATAGCACATAGAAAACTATACTCAACATCACACTGTTGCGGCATGCAACCCGATCCAGATAACATACCCATGGCGGCGTGCCACCCGATCCACACATAGATCTCACATAAGGAGATGCACATCGAGCCAAATTTGCTCATTACAACAAAATACCGAGCATCGGTCGTAAGCATGCTGAGTGCATAATAATATCTCTGAGGGACAGATAGCGTTATAAGCTACAAAACTCAAGCACAACTGAGGTGCGATATACAGTCTGAATCTCAAGAGCCAAGATGCTCAAATAACATCATTCCGACGCAAATTCTCAACACATAAGCAATTTCTCAAGCCGTCTCACAACTCACACGGTGCAATGCATCACTATGCGAAATATCTGACAACGAAGCATCAACCTGCCTACTCCTCCACAAGGACCGCATTACTAAAATGCACATATCTGGCCCGATATAGAGCCATTATTCACATTAAATCCATTCACCGACTTCAAGCTGATTCTTATTACGCTGAACTAGCCTGAAAATCCTTTCAAAGGTCCATAATAACTCCCATTTTTCTCATAACACACAAGAACAAGCGTCATAATTAGGGTAATCCTCCCCAGTTCACAACCCAATATGTCAAGTGCCCTCCATGCATGAATCCCCAATTTAACGACACTATTACAAACTCCATACTTGGTTTACATCTTTAATCAATCAAGTGATCACATGCCACACTTATATAATCTTCCCGTGGAACACATTCCCACAACCTACCACAACAATATCTGGAGCGTACCTCCAAACCACCGGTCGCACTAACACTGAAAAGTGATCAAGAATCATTAATCAGGACACAAAACCCTTTTTACAAAACACCGATCTTAGGTGACGCTGAGACAATACCAACTTACGGTAACATTGAAACTTCTTTCCTGCTCATCCGAGCTCATGACATCTTTGTCAAAACAAAATTTCCTTCACTCGTGCCATTCTCGGCCCAATTTCCACAACCAAAACTGATTCACCAGCATGCCTCAAATCGGAACCAACATAGCACATAATCGTACAATCGACTAACCAATAGCATGCTCCCCAACTTGGCTCGAAGCCATAGATCACAAAACACTCTACTCATAATGCATATACTCCATTGTTGCCTCAATACCATTGTGAGATTAAACTCTATCCTTCATCAGCTTGTGGAAACACAAATCATTTAGAATTTTTAACTCTTCTGCAAATCTTGCATTCACTCACACAACAGTTAAGCCCACTCTCTAGGCGATCCAATTTAGATTTCAACACCTTTTCTTCACTTGCAATTGAGGTCTTCTAATAGATAACATAAGGATCACAGAACTTTAGAACACCCCGCAGGAGATGACCTACCTGCTTTGCCTCCAACTAACATTTCTGTATACCTTCCACCGCCAAAAGCATTACGCAGTCACTTGATCTTCCTAAGTCTGTACTCATACCGCAACATGAAATTTTCTTTACTCCCAACTAAGAGACATGAAAAGATTCTTCACACGCCCATAACTCGGGCTATAACTTGAATCACGATGGACTTCAAGGATCTATTAGTTCTTCAATCATTCAATAGACCTTTCTCGTTGCTTCCAAATCATATGGATACGCCTCGCAGTACTAACATACTCATCACATAGCCACAATAGTCATCTCCACTAACAGGGACGCTACCAAACATATAAGTTCAAAAACACTTGTTCACACAATCAGCACCTCGGTGCTCTAGCCATAGGCAAAAATCCAACCTCAAGTCCTACAGACTGGCCCACCATAAACTCACAGAGATACATCTCGCCCCTCGATCGGGGAATCACAAGCCACCATGGCACATTTGATACTGAGCGCTCGTTCGCACGTACGAATGCATGGAAGGAATTCAAAGAATTATATTTCAAGCCGAATGAAGGACGCACGATAAGAATTCAAGAATGTGAAACACTTGTTCACATAATCAGCACCTCGGTGCTAAAGTCAAAGCCAAAGATCCAACCTCAAGTCCTCCAGACTGGCCCACAATAAACTCACAGAGATTACATCTCGCCCCTCGATTGGGGAATCACAAGCCACCAAGGCACATTTGATATTGAGCGCTCGTTTGCGCATACAAATGCGTGGAAGGAATTCAAAGAGTTATATTTCAAGCTGAATCAAGGACACACGATAAGAATTCAAGAATGTGAAGTTTTCCTAAAGGTTCTGCAGCCTCTCGAGGATAAATACAGATGTCTCTGTACCAATCTGCGAGACTCTACTAAATCGGCTCATGACTTGCGAGACCAAGTAACCTAGGCTCTGATACCAACTTGTCACAACCCCAAACCCGATTGTGATGGCTCCCAACACACTGCTAGGCAAGCCCGACCATTTAACAACATTATCCCAATTTCTTACTCAGATTATAGATAAATAACACAGGGATATTTACTAAGTCGTTACTTTCAAGTTTATAAATAATAATAAAATTTGCGGAAGTTCAATTAGAATACCACAACATAGCCCAATAGAATCCGGTGTCACAAACAAGAGCCTCTAATACAGAATATCCACCTATTACAAGTCTGTCTAGGAAAAATGCAGAACAAAAGGATAAAGATAGATGGGAGAGATCAAGGCTGCGAACGCCATGCAACTACCTCGATACTGCTGCTCAGCTAAACAAATCCTTACTCAGCCTGTGGTGTACCTGGATCTGTATACAAGGTGCAGGGAGTAATGTGAGTACTCCGACCCAGTGAGTAATAAACATAAATAAAGGCCGAGGATAAGAAATCATGGAAAATACAAGGTAAACTATAACTGGCAGTGTAGAACATCAAATAGTGAAGCAAAAAGTCAATGAAATCAGAGTATAGATTCTAAGGCAGGTATAACAGATAAAGAAGAAATGCATGAGTGTAATGCAATGCATATGATGGTACACTCCGGTACCTACTGCGGCGTGCAGCTCGAGCCATCCATTTATTTATCTTCGACGACGCTCACTGGGGGTGTGTGCAGACTCCGGAGGGGCTCCTACAACCCAAACGCCATATCAAGCCTTCTCGTGGCATCAAATCTAGGCCCTCGGCCTCATATCAATATTAGTATAATCAACCAGGCTCTCGACCTCAATATCAATGTACTCAACCAGGCTCTCGGCCTCAATATCAATGTAATACTGCTGCGGCGCGCAGCATGATCCATGCTCAGTCTAGAAACCATCATAAGCCCCTTGGGCATTTATAAAACAGTGGTTCTTAGCCCAAAAATATCATTTAAGTTTTCAAATCTTAGGAAGATGGCTGAGTTTGCAAAACAGAATTTAAAACCTTGGATTAAGATCAAATGATATGCAAAGTATGCGAAAGCAGTGATATCAATCCCTAAAGGATTCAAATAATTGGCAAGAAGCCCAAATGTAACAATTAAATCCAAGTAAGGATGATCCTCAATTTAGTTCAAGTAGAAAACATGGTAAAAACATCTCCCGGGATGGACCAAGTCACAATCCCCAATGGTGCTCTACCCCACGCCCATTATACAGTGTGCAAGTCAACTCAATATAGTGTTACGATGTGAAATTTCGGGGTTTCAAACCCTCATGACATCATTTACATCAATTACTCACCTCAAAATGATCAAAGTCTAGCTCGCTATGCCCTCGCATCTCAAATTAGCCTCCTCGTGCGGCGAATCTGCCCAAAATCACAACGAATATGTCGCATTATGCTAAAGAGACAATACCCAATCGAAAGCAATCAAAAATATCAAAATTCACGAATTTGACAAAACCCGAGCCCCGGGACCACGTCTCGAAACTCAGAAATTTTTACGTCGTTGGGTTCCTTATCTTGCCACGAGTCTATACATACAAAAATCTCTCAAATCGGACCATAAATGGCCCCTCAAATCCCAAATTTAGAATTTCATTATCAAGCCCTAATTTCTTACCATTTGGCAATATTTTCATGAATTTCATGGATGATTTCACAATATAATCATGTATTTAACTCATAAAACTTACCTCCAATCGATCCCAGTTGAAACTCTCTTAAATCCCCGTCCAAAAGCTCTCAAAATGTCCAAAAATGGTGAAAGAAATGAAGTAGTTCGCGGATGAAATGTATTCTACCTAAAATTTTTCGGAAGTACTGTTCACGCGCGCGGCTACTATTCACGCACGCGGTTACTGTTCACACGCCATTAAAAAATCCGGCAGCTGCCAAAGAAATTGCAGCAGCTTTTCTTTTTACTAAAATGGCTCTAACCCTGTCGTACGAACTCAGAATTAGACGATTCTTGTTCCTATGGGTCACAAATAATAATACGAACACAACCCTTCAATTGAAACTCAATTCAGAGCTCATTTTCCCAGTTCAATACCCATTTCGCTCGTTAAACAATTAACTCATGTTTCGTGTCAAAAAACCGAATCACGACTTTATGAGATTAGACCAAACTTTCCAGATCACTCCTATAATTCATTATTTAAATTCTAGAAATCTCGAAATAAAATTTCGATCTCTAGAACTACAAATAGACTTTTGGATCATTACATGCTTATGCTCAAACGACAAAAATCTTCCAAAAACTCTTCCAAAACATATCCGAGCCTCATGGGACCCCGACCAAACATGCCAACATAATTCATAACATTATTCAAACCTATTCCAATCATCAAAACACCTCAAACAATATCAAATTACCCAAAACTCATCGAATTCAAGCCTAACTTTTCTAAAAACTTCCAAAATACACTTTCGATCAAAAACCCGATCAAACCACATCCGAATGACCTAAAATTTTGCACACATATACCAAATCACCTAAAAAAGCTATAACAACTCTCGGAATTCCATTCTGACTCTCGGATCAAAATCTCTCCTATCAACCAGAATTCGCCAAAATACTAACTTCGCCAATTCAAGCCTAATTCTACACCGGACCTCCAAAATTATTTCCGATCACACTTCTAAGTCACAAATCATCCCCCGAAGCTAACCGAATCATCGGAATTCAAATCCGAGCCCTCTTACACATAAGTCAACATCCGTTTGACTTTTCCAAAACAAACCTTCCTTAAAGAGACTAAGTGTCTCATTTCCTACTAAAACCAATCCAAATCAACTCGTTCACACCCAACACTGATAATGAAGCATAAAGAAATAGGAAATAGGGAAAACAGGGTGGTAACTCACGAGACGACAGGTCGGGTCATCACACCAGGACCGCTCTTGCCATCAGCATCCTGGATGATGTTGGCTTGGGTGCTGGCAGTGTTAATTTCTCCATCGTTCGCCATTCCTTTCGTTGAAACCTTCGCTCTGATACCACTTTGTCACGTCCTTAGTTATTAACTAAGTACACGTGCGTCACTTGACAACTCGCTCACGATCTTGCTCAACTTGCTCACGTTCTCGCTCTGCCAAGTTAGCCTTACTACACTCAAGATCGCTAAGAGAATGGAAGAAAAAACACAAGAGAATTGTTAAAGGAAGCTTTGTATTAGAAAGAACTTGAATTATTTTGCTTGATGAATTACAAATGAATGGCCCCATTTATATACTAGTCTCCTAGGGGCTAGTGTGTAAATATTAATTATTACACAAGTCCTTGATATTTACAAGATTAGGGCTTTCTCTAGAATTCTCTACAAGCCTAGAAGATTCCAAGGACTTTCCTAGCAAATCCATAAAGATCTAGGTTCTTCCTAACGAAATGTCCATACTTCTCTAGAATCTTCTCGCAAATGCTAGCCTTCTTCTTATGTAAGCTTCCACATGGCATTAATATATGCCAAATGGTGCCTATGGGGAATGATGATGTGGCGGGTCATCACACTAAGGGAAAATTTCCTAGTAGTCAGAAATGTTTGATATTGCAGAGAGCTATTTTTATTACGACCGATGCATATGACTAAGAAGATATGGTGTACAAAAATGAGAACAAGTAGCACCTGATATTGAATTTTAGGGAATGATTTTAATTTGTTTATATTTATTCATACTAGAATTAGAAAGTACCACCTTTGTAAGTTACTCTAAGAAGTAGGTAGTATTGTGAGATAAAGGGTATGAGAGTTCCCCTAGGTTGTATGACTAAATGTTTACCCTGAACATTTATAGTTTGATATGGTTTTGTAGTGTATAAAAACTTTGGGGTTAGATATTCCAATTTAATTTAATATAGATGAAATTTCCCTAAGTGTGATCCATGTACATAGTACAAAAGAAAGATTGTGTACTACCGTAGAATATGGTCGGATGGTGAGATAAGTTAGAAATAACCTTATTCTTCACTTTAGTTATTCAAAGCAGAGCAAGAAAACATGATTCTAGCAGGTGGTTAGTAAAAGAATAGTAAATAAGTTTAAAGTAAATACAGTGAATTAGCAATTTCAGCAGAGCTAGTAGAGGTAAGATTTGATTCACTTAGCCAGATTAACACTAGTGAGTGGATAACAATTTGAAACACCAAACGCATGTTAGAACCCAAAGATTTTAAGTTAAACCCAAAGTATAGTGGCAGTGGAAAAAAAATCAGCTAACAGTGAGAGAGCCAGATATAGAATAATAGCCTTTAGGAATAATCAAAATGTGGTTCCTCCAAGATTGACAGTATGAGCAGAGTTAAATTATTAAGATTGTGTATGATAGGTGTGAATATATTAGCTTTCCGTTATGTGAATAATTTAGTTTTTCCTAGCTCAAAATTAAGTTGGGAGATGAGTCTTCATTGATATAGAGTGCAAAGAATTGCAGAAAATAAGGAAGGTTATTTGGATCCCAACAAAAAAAGAGAATGATCCGCAAGTACAAGATCCTAACCTTTGTTTTGAGGGAGAGATGTGAAAATCATCAGTAAGTCCAGTTAGAGATTGAAAACCACATAGTTAGCATGGGGCAGAAAACTATAAAATCATGCCAAGTTATGCATTACGAGGGTAGTGCCATTGCACGAGACTCTAATATTCCGAGTAGTGGTCAGTGACTTAGATCACAACAAAACTATAAGTGTTTTTAGGAAGTGGTTAAGAAGATAATCAAGTGTGGGAAGTATAGCCCATGAATGAGGTAGACAAAAGAACTATGTTGAAATAAGTTCACTGCTTAGCCAAGGTAGGAGTTCGACTTTTGGACACCAAAGATAGTGGAATCGTTGTCTAGAACGGGATATGTTCCTCCTTAGTAGCCGAAGTGAAGGAGAAACGATTTGATGATCCCTACTTGTTGTACCTGAAATACGGGATTCATATGTATAAGATGATGGCTTTTGAACAAGGGGGAGATGATGGTACTTTGAGGTACCAGGATAGATTGTGTGTTCCAACCATAGATGGACTTAGCGAGGGAGGAAGATGTTATAAGCCCTTAATTCAGGTATTCTATCCACTTAGGTTTCCCAAAGATGTATCGTGATCTTAAGGAGATTTAGTGGTGGAACGACATGAAAAGAAAGATGCAGACTTTGGGGCGAGGTGTTTGAATTGTCAGTGAGTGAAATTTGAGCAGCAGAAAACCAAGTGTTTATCTCAGAACACACACATCCTTTAGTGGAGATGGTAAATATGGACCTTATAATAGGATTATCTCTCTTATTTTGAAAGCATGATTTTTATGGGAGAAGGTGTGATTGCCAATTAGTTGGTTCAAAGTTGGTGTAGCAGAGTTGCTTGGACCAGATTTGGTCAATCAGTCTATGGAGAAAGTCAAGTTAATTCAGAAGCATTTGTAGACAACTTAGAGTTCCTAAAAGTCTTATTTGAACATTCAACATAGAGACCTACAGTTTCAAGTTGATGATTGGGTGTTTTTGAAAGTTTTGCCTATGAAATATGTTATAAGATTTGGGAAGAAAGGAAAGCTCTATGGGCCATATAGTATCCTATGAAGGATCGGGCAAGTAGATTACGAGTTAGAGTTTTCACCAGTTGGAAGTGGTTTCCACACCGTCGCCTTAGATGATGTCAAGGTTTCAAAATGGCCTCAGCGGATCCAAGACTTCTATACTTGGATGGTGACGAAAAATTTTGGTGGAACGATAAAAGTATATCATCCTTTCATAACTCACTTCACGGTTCTCAGGAATCCTTAGAGATTGGTGGAATGCACTTGGAATTCAAGACAAAAATACTTTTCTTACTTCCCAAGATTTTGCCTTCAACATCAGAATCCTACATAAAGTTTTCTGCGGAGATACTAGCCAAAGACAGGAGAAAATGCGAAGACAACTCTTCGCAAGTTTACATTATTCAAATCTCATGTCACGACATTTATGTTTTTAGTATTCAGATCTCATGTTAGAAAATTCAAGTCAGTTCAGTAATCAAATACTCATGTCAGTCCTATACTGAGTTGTTTTTTTTCTTGATAAACTAACATTTCATTTATCAAAAATTATTCTGTACATAGTAGGTTCGACTGACTAGTTCCTTATCTCTTCTTAGACTATACTTGACACCAACATTTCATAGATGTCTCCCTATATAGCTATACTAGTCAACTATATGTATCACAACTTATACATTTTATCTCTATCATGAAACTGAAAAACATGAATGCAGGATTACAATAGTAGCCTAACTATGGATATCTGCTAAAAGCTTCCATGTGTTCCTGCCAATTGCTGTGTATATGGATTTTGATATGAACATATGAAGTGATCTCTCAGCATATCTACTCTATTGAAGTACTTCCATATTTGATCAAATTACTGTCCCTCCATAAACTGTACAATAGCATGCCAAACACTGTTACAATAATGTTGCCAATCCCTTTCTTCTTCCTAGCATGATAAGACACCCAATACAGTTCCTCCTCCCAAGCTTGAAGCTGTCATTGAATTCCCATCCAGTTTAGTTATCTCTTCCAGATAGTACATGTGTATGAACACTCAAAGAATAAATATTCAAATAGCTCATCTTCCTGACCACAGAATACACACACTTGAGCTACTTGAATACTAATTTTCTACATTCGATCAACTGTTCGTAATCTCCTTTGAATAGCCAGCCATAGATTGAATTTGTGTCTAGGATGTATATGAGGATGTAAGATCAGAATTTTCCAGTATACCTTCTGATAGTGAGGAGTTTGCAAGTTATATAGCTTCTTGATATTGAACTTACCATTTGTGCTATATAAGGACTTCAGTCTTTCTTGCACATTTCCTTGTAGACTTGGTAAATTCAATATAAACTTCCTTTGCTAAATAATCTTCCTTACTACCCACGCTGCACTCTTAGTTATAGGAATGGTGTCAATACTTCTGTTCTTTATGTAATAAGAATGGATCCATCGAATCCATAAACAATCTTTCTTTTTTGTGATTGCCCACATATGCTTCACTATTGCAGCTTTATTCCAGTTACACATGTTTATCATATTTAAACCTCCCATTGTTTGTGGTAAACAAACTCTATCCCATGCTACCAAAGCTCTTCTGGACATATAAGCCGACCTTGTCCATAGGAAAGTTCTACATATTGCCTCTATCATCTTGCTAATCTTCTTTGGTAGTAAAAATACCTGAGCCCAATAAGGCTGCATCCCAAAAATCACTGACTTAATGAGTTGCAATCTTCCAGAATATGACAATAATTTTGAGGTCCAGCAACTCCTTTTAGTGATCTTTTCAACCGATGGCCAGCATTGTTAATTAGATATCTTTTTAGGAGCTAATGGAACCCTTAAGTATTTAAATGGTAAGCTTCCTTCATTATATCCCAACTCCTGCAAGATAAGTTCTTTCATCCTCTCATTTATACCTGCAATGTAAACTGAGCTTTTATCAGGATTTTCCTGAAGTCCTGAAGCTCTTGAAAATTTCTTTGCAGTAACTTACTTTACTTCAAATCAGCTTTGCATAACATCAATAGATCATCAGCAAAACAAACATGTATCACTCCTAGTCTTTTACACCTTGGATGAAAATGGAAGTCCTTATTTAAATCCAGTTGACTAAATTCCCTTTGCAAGTACTCCATAGCTATCACAAATAAGTAGGGTGACATAAGGTCTCCCTGTCTTATCCCCCTTTTACCTTCAAATGGTTTTGTGAGTCCTCCATTTAAGGTCAAAGAGTAGGATACAATTGTTATGCACTCTATTATCCAACAAACAAATCTGTGAGGAAATCCCAATCCTATCATTATCCTCTTCAAGTAGAACCAATCCAATGTGTCATAGGCTTTCCTTAGATCATCCATGAGAATCATACTGCAGATATTCCTTTCCTAGTATAGCCTTTGAACAGTTCATGGGTGAATATGATGTTATCAATTATATTCCTGCCTTTAATGAAAGTTGATTGAGAGTCCCCCACTAGATAGTTCATTACTGCTTTTAATCTCCCAGTGATGATCTTTGTGATAATCTTATAGATGGTTGTGCAATATGCTATTGGCCTAAAGTCATTAAGCTGTGTAGTATTAGGAACTTTAGGAATAAGGATAATAACAGTGCTATTGATAGCCTTTGGTAGCTTCCCTGTATTAATGGAATCCAAGCCATCAGCAATCACATCTGCTTTGATCATCTCCCATTGCTTTGTGTAAAATTCTACTGGAAAACCATCTACTTCTAGAGCCTTGTCAGTTGGTATGCTTTTAATAGCTCCCATTATCTCCTCCTCTGTGACTGCCTTGATCAGCTCCAGTTGTTGTTGCCTAGTTAGACAAGTCCCTTTTATAATCACCTCAGCATCTGGACAAGGGTGCAATGGTGATGACTCACCCATTAGTTTCTTCAAAAAGTCCAGAAATTGCTCCTCAACATGTTTAGGATCAGTTAATTTGATACCTGCATCATTTTGAATAGAGATAATAACATTAGTATTAGTACGCATCTTCCACTGTGCATGGAAGTACTTGGTATTTGCATTTCCATGTTGAATCCAAGTAGCTCTAGACTTCTGCCTCAACACCTACTCTCAATGTCACTCCATTTATCCACTTCTAACAAAGCTTCCTTTTCTTGTTCTATGCATTCTTGCCTTAAAGGCTGCATAGACAGTTGATGCCGAACCAGTTCTAACTTCTGCTTTGCTTGATTCAGTTTCTGCTAATAAGATTCCATATAGTTGTTCAAACCTCTCAATGCCTCTTTCGGTCTTCTGAGATTATACCATGTCCTTGCCATCCTAGTATCTCTATCATTCTGCACCCATACTTCTTTCACTATCCTTGTAAATTCAGGATTGCGAAGGAAATTATGGTACAATCTAAATGGTCTAGGATGCAAGTGTTGTTGAATTATACCGGTCTGGCATTCTTCAGTATAGGAGAATGATTAGATACATAAGGGTTCAAATATTCTGCTTCAATATGCTCATTGTTCATCATCCAACTAAAATTCCCAAACACCCAATCTATCTTGCTATATACCCTAACATTTTCATCCCTTTTATTGAACTACGTATAATACCATCCTTTACTTTTCAAGGGAGTGGACTGCATTTTATCTAAGAACTTCTTAAATCCTTGTACCTCTGCCAGTGTTATAGGAGTTCCAATTTTATCATCTGTTTTTAAGACATTGTTAAAATCACCACCAATTAGCCAAACACTTGTAATACTAGAACCTATACCAGTAAGCTTCTCCAATAGCTGATGTTCAATTCATTATAAACATATACAACAGTGAAAAGCCATTTCTTCTAACTAATTTGTTCTTCTACTTCGCAATAAACAAACTCTGCATCTACCATAAGAATCTGAATGTGGATACGAGGCTTCCACGATAACCAAATTCTCCCATTATATGCACAATTATAGTTATACTATATTTTCCAGTCCTTTGCTATCTTTTGGGCTATTCTTTTTGCCTTTTTCTCTTTCACCCTTGTTTCAACTAGCCCCATTACCTCTACCTTGTACTTCTTCAGAAAGCGCACCAACTCCTTCTATTTAAAGGGCTTGTTCAGCCCTCTAATATTCCAAGTACTGACTATCATGGAGGTGTAGGGTGGCTTTGTCCACCCTTCCCAGTATCAGCTGAAATTCCATTCTGATTCAGAATCTCAAATCTATTTGTGGTATTAATTTGACTAGTAGAACTACTTGGTTCTCCCACAGTAGACACAAACACTCTCTTTTTATATCTTCTCTCATTCCTTATTACTTCTAAGAGTGTTGGGAATTCATTCCTGTCTAGCTGCCTCTCTTCCATTTGTAAGCCTACTGCATTTTCCTTAGTTACAACCTCCTTTGTAGCATCATCTATTTGTTTTTCAACTGCTGGAGCAGTCACCTCTTTTGCTACACATTTAGTTTCCATTTTTCTTCCTCTTTTGCCCCTACTCTTCCTTCTGTTCTATTCTACAAATGCTCCATTTGTTTCTTTTTCCTTTCTCTGTCTGCATTCCTCAGTGGTATGCCCAAATTTTGCACAATCCATACAAAATTTAGGCTTCTAGTCATACTCTATGCTTTGATGAATAAGTCCTACTGGAGTACAAATTAAAATATCACTTGGCAAAGGATGAGAAATGTATGCTTCTACAAGGACTCTACCAAATGTAATCTTGTTCATCTCAGTAGTGTATAAGTCTGTGAACATTGGCCTTCCTATTCCACTTGCCAATTTACTTAGGGCTTCAGCTGACCAAAATCCCATTGGCAAATTTGGGAATCTTAACCACAATGGAATCACATTCAAACATTCTGGATAAAGACAAAATCAAGTGACCAATTATTCAAAATAAATGGCTTTAGTATTTTACTATCATGTATTGCAGTATCATTATCGGTTCTTGATTTTAAATCCCTGAATGTTGAACACCTGTTTATGGGCTTGAGGCCGCAGTCAATGCTTTATGCATCTTTCGGCCTGAGGCAGCAGTTAATGCTTCATGCATGTTTGGGCCTGATGTCGCAGTTATGTATATGTATACTTGGGCCCGAGGCTACAGTTTGTGCACATATATATTGGGCCTAAGGCAGTAGTTTATTTATTTAGATAAACAGGTGGTTCATTATTCAGAAAAAAAGGGAGTATTCATATCCTTAATTCCTTTGTTGAGTTCAGTTATCCGCTATATTTCAGCTATAAGTTATCATTTCAGTTATCAGTTATCAATTATCGTTTCAGTTTCTATTTCAATAGTTATCATTTCAGTATCAATTATCAATTCTAGGTTATCAGCTTAGTTGTAGTTTCAGCATTTATAATTTTTTTTCTTTTAGTTGCTTTACATACCAGTGCAATTAAAATGTACTGGCACCACTTTTGCCCAGGGCTTGCATCTCACGATGTAGGTAATGATTTACAGGTTGAAGATTCAGAGTGCTAGGATTCTCATACCAGCTATTTGGTGATCCCATGTTCTTTCTGGGCACTATCATTACTTTATAGTCTTCAAGATTGTCAGATAATTAGTGTTTTCAGTACTTCATTAGAGGCTTCATAGACTAGAGTAACAACTAGACAAAGTCACATGCTTTTCATATTAAGCCATGTTGGCTACAAATATATTTTCGAATTGTATTAGTATTTCTACACTTTGATTTATATCATCCAGACTTTGAGTATATCAGCATATATTAGTTTATCTTCCACATTCAGTATATTATGATATCACATATTGATTCAGCGAGCTAGTTGGTTTTCTCGGTCAAATATAGTCAGGAACCGGGTGCCGTGTTACGTCCAGGCCCAAGTTCGAGGCGTGACAATAGTGTCGACACTCAAAAGATCAATGCAGTGAAGAATTGGGCAAGATCTACAGCACCATCAGAAGTATGTAGCTCCCTGGGTCTAGCAAGATATTATGGGCGATTTGTAGAAGGCTTTTCCTCTATATCAGCACCATTTACTAAGTTAACACAAAAAGCTACTAAGTTCCAGTAGTCTACCACTTGTGACTAAAGTTTTCAGGAGCTAAAGAATAGATTGACATATGCGTCAGTGCTCACTCTCCCTAAGGAACATAAAGTTATGTGGTATCTTGTGATGCCTCAGGTATAGGTTTGGGGTGCATATTGATGCAACGTGGGACGGTGATTGCTTATGAATCAAGACAATTGAAGAAACACGAAAAGAATTACTTGACCATGATTTGGAATTGGCTGTAGTAATATATGCTTTGAAGATATGGCGACACCACTTATACGACGTCCATGTTGACATCTACACCGATCATAAGAGTTCACAATACGTCTTCAAGCAAAATGATTTGAATTTGAGGTAGCATAGGTGGGCTTGAATTACTGAGAGATTACATGTCGAGATATTGTACCATCCTAGTAAACCCAATGTTGTGGCAGACGCTCTCAGTCGTAAGTTAATGGGGAGCTTAGTACACATTAAGGCAGGTAGATAAGGGTTGACTAATTAAAGAGCTTCATCAGCTTGCCAATATGAGAATTAGATTGTTAAGACTCTGATGAGGTAGGTGTTACTGTACAGAATACAACAGAATCATCTTTGGTAGTCGGGGTAAAAGCACGGCAATACAAAGATCCTACCTTAGTAAGACTGAGAGAGAGCATTCAGTAGTGTAAAATTACAGCTTTCGAGATTAGAGGAGATGGGGCATTGAGATACCAGGGCCGATTATGTGTGCATAATGTGGCAGGGTTGCAAAAGAAGATTATGATTGAGATTTATCAATCCCGATATTCCATCCATCCCGGCTTAACAAAGATGTATCATGATGTTATGGAGCAGTATTGGTGGGATAACGTGAAGAAGTCTATTGCAGAACTGGTAGCCCAGTGTCCTAATTGTCAACAAGTAAAGATCGAGCATCAGAAACCCAGTGGATTGCTTCATAATATAGAGATTCCGGCCTGGAAATAGGAGGTGATTAATATGGACTTCATTATTGGATTACCTCTCTGTTATCATAAGTTTGACTCCATCTGGGGGATAGTTGATCAACTTACAAAATGTTCCCATGTTCTACCAGTTAAGACAACTTACACAGTTGAAGATTGTGCGAAGTTGTATATCAAGGAAATTGTTAGGCTTTATGGTGTGACGGTATCTATTATATCAAATCGAGGAGTGCAATTTACGGCTAACTTTTGGAGGTCTTTTCAGAAGGGTTTAGGCACACAAGTCAATCTCAGCACTGCATTCCATCCACAAACTGACGGACAGGCTGAATGTACCATTCATACACTTGAAGATATGCTACGAGCATGTGTTATGGATTTCAAGGAGAGTTGGAATGGCCATTTTCCACTCATAGAATTTGCCTACAATAATAGCTATCATTCTAGTATTAAAATGGCCCCATATGAGGAACTATATGGGAGGAGATGTAGATCACCACTCAGATGGTTCGAAGTCAGTGAAAAAGAACTATATGGGCCAGATTTGATTCATAAAGCCATCGAGAAGGTGAAACTGATACAAGAGCGAATGAGGACATTTCAAAGTAGGCAAAAGTCTTATTCTGATGTCCGACGTTGTGATCTGGAGTTTGAGGTTAGTAATTGCATTTTCTTGAGGATATCGCCGATGAAGGGTGTTATGCGTTTTGGGAAGAAGGGTATGCTAATTCCGCGGTATATCGGTTCGTACAAAATTCTTTGACGAATTGGATAGGTTGGTTATGAGTTAGAATTGCCATCTGAATTGGAATTTGTTCACCCGGTATTCCATATATCTATGTTGAGGAAATGTATTGGAGACCCTTCTCGGGTCGTCTCTATCAAAGATGTACAAGTTACAGAGGATGTATCATATGAAGAAGTGCTAGTGGCTATATTAGATCGACAAGTCCACAAGCTGAGAACAAAGGATGCAGCTTCCGTTAAAGTATTGTGGATGAACAATAATATAGAAGAAATGACATGGGAAGCAGAAAAGGAAATGAAGTGTAAATACCGTTACCTATCCAGAATGAAGATAACGAGGATGCCAAGGGAACAAATGATGCATTATAAGGTGAAACGACTCTATGAGTAATTAATAGCTTAAGAATACTCTTCCTTAACACAAAATGGTGACATTTAGATAATGTATAAATCCATAATGCTTTCTATAGCCTTATGAGTCCATACATTGGGTTTAACTGCTTGCAAGTTTTGCTAGTGTCCATTTTATAGGGGAAACTCGGCCGAAAAGTTTTGTTGGAATCCACGATGATTTAGACTCTCCATATACCATTACATTCGAGGACGAATGTTCCCAATGGGGAAGAGTGTTACAACCCATACTCACGTATGTTGGTTCATGCCATAAGTTAGTCGACGTAAATATGAGAAGAGATTATATTTGAGATAATAAGAAGTTAATTCTATTGGTCTTAAATGATAAAACGGTGTATAAGGGTGGTTAACAAGTATTAGAAGTTAAATGAATCAAGGATGTTGTAACCTGTATTTTTGGGTAAACCTAGGGGTGATAATATTCTCAAGAGGTCGTGTTTTAAGGTATTTGAATCATATAATATCCATATCATAAGTCTTGAAGTCAAACGAGTTATGAAACAAAAGTCCACAAAAGTTGTCGCAACTAACTTATGTTCATAATTTTACTTAAACTTTAGGTCAAAAGCTACTAAGCTTTTCTCCCAATTTACTTGGAATTACGGGCTGATCTACCCACTAAATTCGATATCTATGAGTCTAGTTTCCAAATCATTAAATCTTTTTTCAATATAATCTTGGAGTATAGAGATATTTGCATTTTTGCAAGATTGCGCAGATTGGTAGGTGACAAGTAGGTTCATCACCTACTTGCCAAAATGAGAGGACTTAATTAAAAGCCCCAAAGTCGGCCAATAGAGGAATTTTAAGGGATTATAAACTTATTTATTTCACCTATCTTTCAGACCTTGAAAACAAAATTGAACCCCTGCAACTCCTCTCCAAAAATCCCACACAAACCCTAGGGTATTTCGGGTGTTACAATGTGATTCTAGTGCCAAAAAGTTGGGGCAGCTTGCTAGTTTCTCTTTCTCCTTCTTGTAGCCATGTCGAGGAACTGATTTTTGGTGAAGAAGAACCAGGTTTTGTGGGTTATACTTAGTAAATGGTAAGGTTATGCTTCTCCTTTCATTATCTGTGTGTTTGCAAGTTGTAACTCAATCATAAAGAATAAACCTAGCGAGTTTCGAAAGAGTGCTATGTTTTTTGCTCTTGCGTCATTGTTTGCTAGTTGTAAACTTATTTTAAAGTTGGATTCTGTGATTCTACAACTCTGAGACCTTGAAACCCTCATTTTGAGTTACCTCGATTTGCGTGCACAGTCCGGACACATAGCCGGAAAGCTTAAATGAGAAACTGTGTTAAAAATAATAAGTTTTGACTATAAAATAAATTAATTTGACCTTGGTCAACATTTTGGGTAAACGGATCCGGATCCATAATTTGACAGTCCCGGAAGGTCCAAAGAAAAATATGGGACTTGAGCGTATGTCCGGAATCTAATTCCGAGGTCCCAAGCCCGAGAAATAAATTTTTGAAATAAATTATTTTTTGATATTGTTTATAAGATTTTGAAATGAAATTTGATTAGAACCTGATGGTACCAAGCCCGTATTTTAGTTCCGGCGCCCGATACAGGTCTTATATATGATTTAAGACGTTTCTGTGAAATTTGGTGAAAAACGGACGTCGTTTGATGTGATTCGGACCTAAATTGGAAAATTTGATGTTTTATGAAGTTTGAAAGAATTCATGGATTTTGATATTTAATTCGATGTTTATGATGTTATTTTGGCGGTTTGGTCGTGCGAATAAGTCCCTAAGATATTTTTGAGGTTGTGTGATGCCGTGCACTTATTGATTTATGATTCTTTATTGATGTCTCAGTTATGTTGCTTCCTTCGTTACTTGATGACTTTTACTCGAAATTGTTATCTTCCCCACAACATGCGCCCCCTTCCATATTGATTAGTTATCTCTGTAACTCTCTTTCACTGTATATTATATATATAACTGCACACATTTATGTGGTAGTCTGGTCTATCCTCGTCACTACTTTGCCGAGGTTAGGCTAGGCACTTACCAACACATGGGTCGGTTGTGCTGATACTAAACTCCGCACTATGTGCAGATCTCAGAGTAGCATTTGGTTATCAGTAATAGATCGGGAGCTATCTTTCAGTCCGAGACTCCGAGGTAGCCCTGCTGGCGTCTGTCACACCTCCTTTTTACACACCCACCCCGAAGGATAGTGTATAAAGGGAGTTTTTCCACTTTAAGTGACATTATTCGAAATGGGATTATTTATTTATTTTTTAGAGTCGCCACTTGGGATAGGTTTGGCTTTTGGTGTCCCAAGTCAGCGGTTTTTCTTGAATCCAAAATGTGACGACCCGACCCGTCGTCTCATGTATTACCGCCCCGTTTTCCCTATTTTCGGCTTCCTTATGCCTCATTATCCGTATCTTGTGTAATCAGGTTGATTTGCAATGGTTTTGATAAGAAATGAGACACTTAGTCTCTTTTAAGAAGGCTTAGGTTGGAAAAGTCAACCGGATATTGACTTATGCGTAAGAGGGGTCGGATGTGAATTTTGATAGTTCGGTTAGCTCCGAGAAGTAATTTGTGACTTGGGAGTGCGATCAGAATTCAATTTAGAGGACTGGAGTAGAATTAGGCTTGAATTGGCGAAGTTGGAATTTTTGCGAATTCCGGTTAATAGGTGAGATTTTGATCCGAGGGTCGGAATGGAATTCTGAGAGTTTCAGTAGCTCCGTTAGGTGATTTTGGATATGCGTGCAAATTTTCAGGTCATTCGGACATCGTTTGGTTGGGTTTTTGATCGAAAGTGCATTTCGGAAGTACTTGAAGAACTTAGGCTTTGATTTGGTGAAATTTGATGATTTTGATGTTAACGATAGTGTTTTGATGGTTCGAGCAAGTTTGAATAAGGTAATAGATCATGTATGTGCTTTTGGTTGAGGTCCCGGAGGCCTCGGGGTGAATTTGGATGGTTAAACGGAGAGTTTCGAGTTGTTGCATGATTTTTGGCTTGCAGTTTCTATTGTTTCCGCATCTGCGGAAAAGGGGCCGCATAGGTGGTTCCGCAGATGTGGCGTTTGGGTCGCAGGTGCGGTCTGGGAGGCCTTGGCGTGGACCGCAGGTGCCGAAAGAAATCCGCATAAGCGGCGACCGCATGAGCGATTTTGGACCGCAGAAGCGGTCACTGGTGAGTTAAGTTAGACCGCAAAAGTGGTCGTTTGGTCGCAAAAGCGGGATCCGCAGGTGCGATAATCCGACCGCAGAAGCGAAAATTGCTGTTGGCAGGAGGGTTTTATATTATATTTCATCCGCGAGGGTTGTGCATTTTTCCTCCATTTTAGAACGTCCTTGGGAGCTTTTGGACGGGAATTTCAGAGGGATTCAAGAGGAATCGACTTGAGGTAAGAATCTTGGTCTTAAAACATGATTATGTTATGAAATTGGTCTAGAAATTCATGGAAATTAAGCCTAAGGTTGATGAATTAGGGCTTGAGTTTTTGATATTTCAAATTGGGATTTGATAGGTCATTTGAGCTCGGATTTGGGAGTTCTTGGTATGTATGGACTCGTGGCGAGACGAGGAATCCGGTTATGTAAATTTTATAATTTTTTGAGCAGCGGGCCCGGGGATCGGGTTTTGCTAGTTTCGAGATTTTTGCTATTTCTCGACTTCTTTCGATTGGGTATTGTCCCCTTAGCATATTGTGATGCATTCGCTCTGATTTTGGCTAGATTCGACGCGCGTAGAGGCCGATTTGGAGCGAAAAGGCGCCGCGGGCTAGAGATTTCACCGGTTTGAGGTGAGTAATACTTGTAAATGATATCCTGAGGGTTTGAAACCCCGGATTTGCACATCATAGTGTTGTATTGAGGTGAGTTGCATGCCAGATATGAGCGTGGGGTAGAGCACCATTGGGGATTGTGACTTGGTCTATCCCGTTTGTTGATTTTACTGCGTACTTGACTGAAACTACTTGTTATCATCATAATTGGGCTGATTGCCATTTTTGGGCTTCGTGCCAACTATGTGAATCCTTCGGGGATTGAGATTACCGTTTTTTTGTATATCTTGCATATCATTTGGTTTTAGTCCAAGATTTTAAATATTGTTTTGTAAACTCAGCCGTATTTCTAAGTTTTGAAAACTCAAATGATATTTTAAATGTTATTTCGGGCTGAGAACTACTGTTTTATATATGCCCAAGGGGCTTATAATGTTTTCTGGACTGATTATGGATGGCTCAGGCTGCACGCCGCAGCAGTGACTTGAAACAGTGGTAACAATGACACTGTGTGATGTGACTTGAAACATTATGGGTGGCTCGGGTTGCGCGCCACAACAGTATTATACTGATTATGGGTGGCTCGGGCTGCGCGCCGTGGCGGTGTTATATTGATATTGAGGCCGAGTGCCTGGATGGTTATACTGATATTGATATGAGGTTGAGAGCCTAGATTTGATGCCAAGAGATGGCTTGTTATTGCGCTTGGGCTGTAGGAGCCTCTCTGGAGTCTATACACACCCCCAATGAGCGCCTTCGATGATAAATCATATGCATGGTTGGCTCGGGCTGCACGCCGCAGTGGGTACTGGAATGTACCATCATATGCATTGCATTGCATTCATGCATTTGTTCATTATTTGTTGTCTGTGATATTCCTGGAGATATTTATCTGCTTTTGCTGGTGCTATCTGATCGTTGAGTGTTGGGGCCCGAGTGGCTGACCAGGAACGAATTGCCCGAGGGGCAGATTTCTGTGCATAGTGTCACAAATTTTTTTGAAAGTATTTTTGGCAACTGTTGAAAAGATCATTTTCAAAGAGGTTTTAACTGAGCCCAGATGTTTTCCAAAGGATTTCACGGTTTTATTGTTTTAAAAAATAGGGGTTGTACTGTTCTATATAGCATGATAGAGTGCCTTACATGATTTCTTGCTTTCAGCTATTATTTACTTTTATTACTCATTGAGTTGGAGTACTCACTTTACTCCCAGCACCTCGCGTGCAGATGCAGGTACTTGACCACCCGGTAGCAGGTTTTGAGCTGATTGAAGATTTGTTATCATAGTTGAGCCAGGTGACCGCTAGCGTCCGCGAAACCCTATCTTCTCCCTTTTTTTATGTTGTTCATGTTACTTTCAGACGTTGTTCCTATTTCTGGCCTTGTAGTACTTTAGTGAACTCTATATAGCTCATGACTAGTGACACCCCGATGTCGGGCTGTGACGGGATGGTTCCCTGTTGTTATCGTTGTTTTTTTTTGCGCTTTTGATTATGCTAATCATGTTTTAGCTTTATAAATGTTAAATAACTGTTAAAAGGAAGCGTTTGTTCTGTTGGCTGGACTTGTCTTCACGAGAGGCGCCATAACGACCGGGTTTGGGATTTGGGTCGTGACAAGTTGGTATCAGAGCCTAAGTTACTAGGTCTTACGAGTCATGAGCAGGTTTAGTAGAGTCTCGCAGATCGGTACAGAGACGTATGTATTTATCCTCGAGAGGCTGCAGAACCTTTAGGAAAACTTCACTTTCTTAGAATTCTTATCGTGTGTACTTGATTCAGCTTGAGATATAACTCTTGAAATTCCTTCCACACGTCTGTATGCGCATGTGAGCGCTCAGTAATATATGTGCCTTGATGGCTTGTGATTCCCCGATCAAGGGGGCGAGATGTAATCTCTGTGAGTTTGATGTTGGGCCAGTCTGGAGGACTTGAGGCCGGACCTTCGCTTATGGCTTGAGCACGAAGGTGCTGATTTTGTGAGCTGGTGTTATGAATTTATATGTTCAGTATTGTCCCTAATTGTGGGAATGGCGGCTGGATAGCTACGTAATGAGTATGTTGGTACTGTGTAATATTTATATATGACTTGGTAATGAAGAAGAAGTCTGCAGGATAGTAGATGGACTATTAAGTGATTCGATTCCTATTGTGGCTTGATGTGTAGTCCAAATTATGGGCACGCGAAGAATATTTTCGTATCTCCTAGTCGAGAAGTGAAGTACATTATGTATGGCGATATGAGTTCAGACTCAGGAAGACTAAATGGATGTGTTATGTGTATGATCGTGGAAGGTGTGCTGAAATACTAAATAGAGACGAAGCAGGCGGGTTATCTCCTGCGGAATGTTCTTAAGGGGTACTATTCTTATGTATATTGTTAGAAGATCTCATGTGTAATTGAAGGGTACGTGTCGTAAATGGAAAATTTGGGTCACTTCAGAGAGTGGACTCAGCTGATGTGGGGATGAATGCGAGGTTTGTAGAGGATTTTAGTATCCGAAGATCTGTGTTTTCATAAACTTATAAATGATTGAGTTTAACCTCATTGTGGCATCATTAGAGTAGGAGTATTATGGGTTATTAAATATGTCCTGATATATGGCTTCGAGCCAAGTTGGGGAGGTTTCTGTTGAATAGATGATTGTACGGTTATGTGCTATGTTGGTTCCTTTTCGAGGTATGTTGGCGGATCAGTTCTGGTTGCAGAAATTGAGCTGAGGATGACATGAGTAAAGGAAAATTTTGACGAAGTTTACATGGTGCTTCGTAGGTGTGAGGAAATATTAGTATGTCTTGAGCTGTTGTTGATAAAGAAGGCTCAGTGTATAGAGAAGGAAGACGGTTGTTTGTATTGGTATGATATCATGTTCGGCGATGTCAGAGTGCTAATAAGGCACGAGTAGTTCTGTTTGTTAAGTCAGATGATTTACAGTTGTATAAAAGTGAATGGCGCCCGAGAATGGTTTTATTGTGCCCAAGATTTGGCATGTAATAATCAGATGTCTTAAGGTTGGGTATGTGGCTAGGGACTGTGTTTTCATTAGGAAAGGATCAAGACTTGTGGTATTTTATGTTAATAATGGGATTCTATGTATCAGTATTTGGAGAGTAATGGTAACGAATTTCAGATTTGCAGGAAGTTCTTCAAGTAAAGTATTCTGGAACCTGGTATTTCTGGGAAGCATTGGGAGAGTATTCGGTGGCCTATGGGGCTTAGACAGTGTGGTCTTATGTTCGAATCTCTTGTGGTGAGCATGGATTGAGGCATTGTGAGGCTACAACGAGGGAGAAAAATCAAGTGAATGATGAATAAAAAGAGAAATTCGATAGACGGAATAGCTTGATAATAGGCCGAATCAGTATGGTAAGGGTATGATTAATTCCTTGTATGTGTTCGAAGTAATGGGCTTTTATAGGCAATTTGCAGCAATGCTCTTGGGTTTTGCCGGCTTGCTTAGCTTGGTTTAGATAGAAGGATTCAGTCCTGGCAGTTTAGCTTGTACAAATGGAGTTGGCAGAGATGTCCTTGTTGGGTTTTACCGTGGTTTGAAGATGAGTATATTTCCTATGGGTATGCGAAGCATGGGGTGTGTAATGATTTTTCTTCTAAATGGGATCAATGAAAGTTCTTGACTAGTTGGGTGCATCGATGTCTGCAGCGTGGAAGGGAGATAAAAGTCCTCATGTTATCCTAGTGTGGCATGGTATATGCGATATGTTGTGGAGGATTGGGATTTGTGTGTGTAAGGCTCGGTTCAGTTCGGAATGGAAAGTTATTAAATTCTTAAGCAGCATGGGCAGCTGCAGGTGATTTAAAAATCGATCATCAAATGATTAGGGTGAGTGATCCTCATACGATTAAGGAAATGGTGTTGCTAATCATAGTGATTTGATGAGGGTATATGTTTCAGAATAAGGGCAATGTGATTAAGTTGATGGCACTTCAATAGTGTTGCGGCATTTTCTTGATAGATCGACTGTTGATATCTGAGTTGTTTGGTGGCACAGGGGGAATTTCAGAATATCTTTTGTGGAATGATTGGGTACTCGAGGTGTAATATGTATTTATACTGCAGAATTTGGGATCGGGCATAGTAATTTGTGTGCTATGTAGAGCTGGAGACTGGGAGTTCTCATGTCCAGGCTATGTAGTGGTTGTGGACAGTGTGTATTGGTACTGTTAGCGACTATTGGGGGTTTGGAAGCCCGAGTGGATCTTTCTTTGCTTGGTATATTAGATTCTGGATATGATATTGGGGTGTAGACTGGTTGTCTCAGTGTTGGGTTATTCTAGTGTATTGTGTTATGCCGTATGTCGGAAAAGGCCACAGGTTGCGTGGCGAGGTGCATCAGACTATGTTCTTGATAAATGGTTGTGTTTCAAAGGCCTGCGGACGGCTAAGAAGGATTGCTTTCCTTAATTGGGCCGTCGGTGCAGATGTTAGTGCAGAGGTTTCTACCGTTGATCCAGTTCTGGTATTGAGGGACTTTTTCGGATACGTTCCTTGTGGCAGGGCATGTCACCGAGCGAGATTGTGGATTTTGGTATTGATTTGGTGCCGGGCACCGTATTGTACGGCTCCAGCAGGAGTCATAGTAGTGGAAGGAGCAGCTTCAGGCTTCTTAGTATTGAGTTCGTTAGCAGGCCGAGGTGGCTAGTATTTAGCTTAAGTTATCTTGGTTGGTCCCGAGTTGTATTGTTGAGGGATAGGTTGATTCGATCGTTATTGAGCTTGCTAGTGATCTAAGGAGAGCTATGAGTTGCTCTTCAATGTTTTGAGACGTCATGATTTTTTGGATATGGGCACATGTGGTGCAGTTCTATTAAGGATTCATAGAGAAAGTTGAGCGGGAAGAGTAATTGAGTGTTGCTTGGTAAATAGAGTATTGGTTATGACCTATCTGGTTGCGTGTCGTATGTTATTTGTTTCACCGTGGATGTAATGAATTGCTTTGGTTTCAGGCATCAGAATGTGTGTGACTGTCGATTTTGATCATAGTGACTTGAGGTGCTTCAGGTGTAACAGTGTTTGGATAGGATCGCGCATTGTAGCAAGGCTACGTGGAGTTATGACCCTTTGGGGTAGATTCAGGTATTCGATTTCTATGATGTGAGACAGGGTCCCAGCCTTGTGTTGTGATGGTACTGAGGAATTTGAGTTACAACCCTTTCGTTTGAGTCATTTGTCATGATTTGAGTATGTTTAGACCGTTTCTCATTGGTGCGTGTATTATGCAAGTTATGGCTTAGGCCTGTGTTGAGGTGTCATATCACCAGAGTGGTGTTTTGGATTTGAGGTGATCATTGGAGTCATTAATGAATACGAACAGATTTGATCTCAGATTGTTAGAAGGATAAGATCGAGGTTTGGCCCGGAAATCTGTTGTGATATTAGTCAAAGGGAAGTGGCCTCATGAATGGTTGATCTGAGGAATGGTTACGATTTATCGCGTGTTTCACTTGTGGGTGACAGTATATGAAAGTGTTGGAATAAGACTTTAGCTAATAAAAGGTTTTCTATCGGTATTTGGTTATTGTGGGCAACTGCTGTGAATAGAGGCTACTGTTCGAGTGTTTGGATTTTGTGGTATATCAAATGATTTCACCTGAGGTTGTAGGTATGGGTTATTACAGTTAGTTCGGGCTCATTCTGAGTATAGATGTGAGGTTTTGATCTTGTGTATGATTTCGGAAAGTGCAATGCGGTCCTACGGTTATGGTTTAGGTGGACCGTAAAATTTCAGCTATATTGTGTTATCGGACCTATATGAGATAGGGTGACGAGGGATCACCCCGGGTATATGCTTGGTAAGGTCATTCAGCTATTGGGTTGCTTCTAGTACAACTCTGGGTATGCTTGAGGATGAGCGTTTGTTTAAGTTGGGGAGGATGTGACGACCCGACCCGTCATCTCAGGTATTACCGCCCCGTTTTCCCCATTTTCAGCTTCCTTATGCCTCATTATCCGTATCTTGTGTAATCAGGTTGATTTGCAATGGTTTTGATAAGAAATGAGACACTTAGTCTCTTTTAAGAAGGCTTAGGTTGGAAAAGTCAACTGGATGTTGACTTATGAGTTAGAGGGCTCGGATGTGAATTCAAATAGTTCGGTTAGCTCTCGGAGGTAATTTGTGACTTGGGAGTGCGATCGGAATTGAATTTGGAGGTCCGAAGTAGAATTAGGCTTGAATTGTCGAAGTTGGAATTTTGGCAAATTCCGGTTAATAGGTGAGATTTTGATCAGAGGGTCGGAATGGTATTCCGAGAGTTGCAATAGCTCTGTTAGGTTATTTTGGATATGTGTGCAAATTTTCAGGTCATTCGGACATCGTTTGGTTGGGTTTTTGATTGAAAGTGCATTTCGGAAGTTCATGAAGAACTTAGACTTTGATTTGGTGAAATTTGATGATTTTGATATTAACAATAGTGTTTTGATGGTTCGAGCAAGTTTGAATAAGGTAATAGATCATGTATGTGCTTTTGGTTGAGGTCCCGGAGGCTTCGGGGTAAATTCGGGTGGTTAAACGGAGAGTGTGGAGTTGTTGCATGATTTTTGGGTTGCAGGTTCTGTCGTTTCCGCATCTGCGGAAAAGGGGCCGCATAGGCGGTTCCGTAGATGCGGCGTTTGGGTCGCAGGTGCGGTCTGGGAGGCCTTGGCATGGACCGCAGGTGCGTAAGGAAATCCACATAAGCGGTGACCGCATGAGCGGTTTTGGACCGCAGAAGCGGTCACTGGTGAGTTAAGTTAGACTGCAAAAGCGGTCATTTGGTCACAAAAGCGGGAGCCGCGGGTGCGGTAATCCGACCACAGAAGCAAAAATCGCTGTTGGCAGGAGGGTTTTATATTATATTTCATCCGCGAGGGTTGTGCATTTTTCCTCCATTTTTGAACGTCCTTGGGAGCTTTTCGACGGGAATTTCAGAGGGATTCAAGAGGAATCGACTTGAGGTAAGAATCTTGGTCTTAAAACATGATTATGTTATGAAATTGGTCTAGAAATTCATGGAAATTAAGCCTAAGGTTGATGAATTAGGGATTGAGTTTTTGATATTTCAAATTGGGATTTGATAGGTCATTTGAGCTCGGATTTGGGAGTTCTTGGTATGTATGGACACTGGCGAGACGAGAAATCCGGTAATGTGAATTTTATATTTTTTCGAGAAGCGGGCATGGGGTTCGGGTTTTGCTAGTTTCGAGATTTTTGCTATTTCTCGACTTCTTTCGATTGGGTATCGTCCCCTTAGCATATTGTGATGCATTTGCTCTGATTTTTGCTAGATTCGACACGCGTGGAGGCCGATTTGGAGGGCAAAGGCGTCGCGAGCTAGAGATTTCACCGGTTCGAGGTGAGTAATACTTGTAAATGATATCCTGAGGGTTTGAAACCCCGGATTTGCACATCATAGTGCTGTATTGAGGTGACTTGCACGCCGGATATGAGCGTGGGGTAGAGCACTATTGGGGATTGTGATTTGATCCATACCGGTTGTTGATTTTACTGCATACTTGACTGAAACTACTTGTTATCATCATAATTTGGGCTGATTGCCATGTTTGGGCTTCGTGCCAACTATGTGAATCCTTCGGGGATTGAGATTACCGTTTTTTTGTATATCTTGCATATCATTTGGTTTCAGTCCAAGATTTTAAATACTGTTTTGTAAAATCAGTCGTATTTCTAAGTTTTGAAACTCAAATGATATTTTAAATGTTATTTCGGGCTGAGAACTACTGTTTTATAAATGCCCAAGGGGCTTATAATGTTTTCTGGACTGATTATGGGTGGCTCAGGCTGCACACCGCAGAAGTGACTTGAAACAGTGGTAACAATGACACTGTGTGATATGACTTGAAACATTATGGGTGGCTCGGGCTGCGCGCCGCAGTAGTATTATACTGATTATGGATGGCTCGGGCTGTGCGCCGCAGTGGTGTTACATGCATATTAAGGCCGAGTGCCTGGATGATTATAATGATATTGATATGAGGCTGAGATCCTAGATTTGATGCCACGAGATGGCTTGTTATTGCGATTGGGCTGTAGAAGCCCCTCCGGAGTCTGTACACACCCCCAGTGAGCGCCGTCGACAATAAATCACATGCATGGTTGGCTCGGGCTGCACGTCGTAGTGGGTACTGGAATGTACCATCATACGCATTGCATTGCATTCATGCATTTGTTCATTATTTGTTGTCTGTGATATTCCTGGAGATATTTATCTGCTTTTGCTGGTGCTATCTGATCGTTGAGTGTTGGGGCTCGAGTGGCTGACCAGGAACGAGGATATTGCCCGAGGGGCGGATTTCTGTGCATAGTGTCACAAATTGTTTTGAAAGTATTTTTGGCAACTATTGAAAAGATCATTTTCAAAGAGGTTTTAACTGAGCCCAGATGTTTTCCAAAGGATTTCACGATTTTACTGTTTTAAAAAAAAGGGGGTTGTACTGTTCTATATAGCATGATGGAGTGCCTTACGTGATTTCTTGCTTTCAGCTATTATTTACTTTTATTACTCATTGAGTTGGAGTACTCACTTTGCTCCCAGCACCTCGCATGCAGATGCCGGTACTTTACCACCCGGTAGCGGGTTTTGAGCTGATTGAAGATTTGTTATCATAGTTGAGCCAGGTGACCGCTAGCGTCCACGGCACCGGATCTTCTCCCTTATTTTATGTTGTTTATGTTACTTTCAGACTTTCTTCATATTTCTGGCCTTGTAGTACTTTAGTGAACTTTGTAGTAGCTCATGCCTAGTGACACCCCGATGTCGGGTTGTGACGGGATGGTTCCCTATTGTTATCGTTGTTATTTTATCGCGCTTTTGATTATGCTAATCATTTTTTAGCTTTATAAATGTTAAATAACTGTTAAAAGGAAGCGTTTGTTTTGTTGGCTGGCATTGTCTTCACGAGAGGCGCCATCACGACCGGGTTTGGGATTTGGGTCGTGACATAAAATTGAGGAAATTTTCGACTTTCCAAATGAAGTCTGCGAACCAAAAATTCTGACTAAGGAATTATGTTGACCCGGGGGAAGGTGTTAGGCACCCCCGGATCCCGTGGTTCTAGCACGGTCGCTTAAACCATTATAAATGGCCTAATATCTTATTTTAAAACATGTTCATCCTAGAGTGCAATTTTAAAATTATTTACCGCTTTTAATTAATTTTAAGAAAATTGAACGTCATTTAAAACATGTTTTTGGATCACGTCACATGAAATGCACCCGGATCCTTGACATATTTTATTCACGTTTTGGGATTTGGATTTGGGTCACAGGAAATGCACACCCGAATTTAGGAAGGTAAAATTATTAAAGAACGTGCCTAAAGTGACTGCCGTGTTATTAACTTTGCAGGAGGCTATGAAAATTCGCTAAATGGCACGTCCCGAGTTCTAAATATTTTTAATGGGGTAATTAAAGAGGGCCAAGCAATTTGTGATTTTATTTGGCGTGGCACACCTCGAATTATTTTAAGGATATCCTAAAATGAACTATTATTTTATATTAATGATTGTCTTTGTTCTGAAAAAACTTTAAATTATTAACATTATGAATTAATTAAGGCATTCAAGGAAATCCGGGCCCCAAGATCAAGTTAAAACTCAAACAAGGAGATCTCCATTATTGAAGAATCCTTAATTCAAGTCTGCCACTTAACTTGAAAGGCCCATGGCCTACAATATTTTAATTGTTACTGGATCAATTATTTAATTCAATCCTGGGCCCAAAATGGAACCAGTCCGCATGAGCGGCGTGCAAGATAAGGGCCTCCGAAGCCGCAAAAGATAGCCCCGTTCAACAAGAATTAACTTGGGCTCGAAACATGCCCAAATCGAACGAACATACCCAATCGCAGGTGGGAGATATAAGGGAATCGAATTGATGCATTAACAACCCCATATCTATATTATGTCAACATCATGTTCAGCTATAACCAATTCAAGCAAACATACGAATAAATAACTAAATGAGCAAATGCGAAACTACGAAAACAACTACACAAACAACGGGATCATATCACCAAATTAATCAATGACACTCTACATCTTACTAGTTTCCAGCCTTGAATATCCAACGACAATAGCAAATTCGCCTAATTATTGGCATAAGCACAATTTTTAAAAGAAATGACAGGTGACTCCTTTGAACTAAGTAACAATTCTTTATTATTTTAAATCTTTCCTTTCAGAGAGTTCAATTATATATTATCAAAGGAGGAAGAAGACAAGGCAATCCGTTGGAATTTCAAAATGCAACAATCATCAGTAAATCTCATTTCAACATAATAGATGACATAAATAGTGATTGTAGTGGTCGTGAATCTCATTTCAACAGAACAGACTACTCAAACAGTCATTGTAGTATCACACACCTGATGCAAGGTCTACAAATTACGTAAAGGATAATGAAAGAAGTAGACGTAACAGTTACCCGAATGACTTATAACAAGTTGGCTCCGTCGGAAACGAACAGATCTGAAAACGAATAGAGAACGATGAGAGAACGACGAATAGAACATCGATGAAGACCTCTAATGAAACCTCTGATTTTACGACTCACATCGACACTCTTGGCCTATTTAAAACTGGAAATAGAGATTCAAGGGGTGGTTTTCTGGTATTTCGAGTGGGGTGTTCTGGTTGTTTTCTTCTGGAGATGGTTAGATGAAACGGTAGAAGGGCATGACAAGGGTGATAGTTTTTGACGTGAGGGACGGGTGAAGCTGCTCGATGAAAAAAGGCGTTCTTCTGTGGTTGCTGTTCGTTTTATTAGCTGTTTCAATGGAGAAGAAGAAACTTTGGCTTCAAGGAAATGGCTGTTGCCCTTTTGAAGCTCTAGGTTCTCATTGGTGTTTTATCCATGAAGAAGATGATATCGGGGGTGGGGGGTTATTTTTGTTTAAAAGCGGCGGATCCGATTTTTATCGAGTGTCTTAGGTGTTTAGGCATATGTAGTATTATATAGGGTAGGGATTAGGTTAGGGGTATGGGCCTAGGAACTATGGGCTAGGGTATTGGGCCAAAGACTAAAAAAATGGATTATAAGATTCATAAAGACGGAATAAACCAACCTAAAATTAATTCCTCTTTCTAAAATTATGTACAATTATAATATAAAAATATAAAACTAATTTTAATTAATTGAACTAAACTATAAAACATAAAATTATTTTTTGTGTTTTCAAAATTATATAAAAATAAAGATAGGTACTATTTTTGTATTTTTTTTAAGATTAAAAATGACTACAAAAATATTAATAAACCTATTTTTTTTGTTGTAATTTTTCATTTTTCTTGTAATAAAATAAAGTAAAATAGTAAAAATTAGTTGAAATGGCGATATTAGGCCTAAACTAAATATTTACATGCTAAAATGAGTAAAATTTCGGGGAGGGTCAAAAATCACATGTCAACAGTGTCCGCAGGCCCGACGTCTCTTTTATCAGTTTTTATGTTCTGTTTTCATTTGTACTCGAGACAGATTATGTTCTTTTCTTTCAAACACTTATTTGTAGTAATCCTAGACAGTCTGTGGATGTTGTGACACCAGGTTCTGGTTAGAGGCATGTGTTGGTCTTTAGGATACTTTGATTTTATATTTTATTTAAGACTTCCGCTAAATTTCATATTCCGTTGTTAATTAATTGTTTATTCTCTGTTAATTTAATTGGTTAAAAAGGAACTAAAGAAAACAAAAAGAGTTAATGGTTTCTAAGATCGTGGCTTGCCTAGCTTCTACGAGTAGGCGCCATCACGACTCCCGAGGGTGGGAAATCTGGGTTGTGACAAGTTGGTATCAGAGCTCTAGGTTACATAGGTCTCACAAGTCACGGACAAGCTTAGTAGAGTATGAAGGATCGGTACAAAGATATGTGTATTTATCCCCCAGAGGCTATAGAGTTAGGAAAAGTTTCACATTTGTTATTTCTTGTCGTGCGGTTTGGTTTCTCGATGCTAATTGAATTTTTACTTTGCTTTTTCACAGATGGCGAGAACACGCCCTTCCTCATCTACCAATCAGCATTTTGAGCCCCCAGCAGCTCCTACGAGGGTCAGAGGATGAGGCCGAGGCCGTGCTAGAGGCTGAGGCAGGGCAGGGCTCAGCCCAAGGCAGCAGCACCTGTAGAAAAGCCTCAGGTCAATTTTGATTATAAGGTTCTAGCCCTAGCAATTCCGGTAGGCCCAGCTCTGGTCCTAGAGGGGTTTATTGCCACCCCAGTTCTTCAGGATGCTCTAGTCCATCTTATGGCCCTTATGGAGAGTGTCACCATAACAGGTTTACTTCCTGTAGCACCAGGCATCTCTTAGGTTGGAGGAGGAGCCCAGACTCCTGCTACTTGCACTACGAAGCAAGTAGCTCCCTATATTTAGACTCCAGCAGTTCAGCTAGTTAGAGCAGCTCAACTAGGCATGGTAGCCCAGGCCGTTGATGGAGCAGCTATGTCTACCGATGCTTTGTGGAGGTTGGACAGGTTTACCAAGCTCTTCACTACTACCTTCAGCGGTGCATCTACCGAGAATCCCCAGGATTATCTGGACAGTTGTCACGAGGTTCTTCGGAACATGGGGATTATTGAGACCAATGGGGTTGATTTCGCTACATTTTGCTTGTCTGGATCCGCCAAGACTAGGTGGAGGTATTATTGCTTAGCTAGACCAGTAGGATCGCCAGCCTTGACCTGGGAGCAGTTCACGCAGCTATTTCCAGAGAAGTTTCTCCCTATTACATAGCGAGAGGCTTATTAGTGGCAGTTCGAGCGTCTCCAGCAGGGATCCATGACTATCACCCAGTACAAGACCAGGTGTATTGATTTGGCTTGCCATGCTCTTATTATACTTCCCATTGAGAGGGAGAGAGTGAGACAGTTTATTGATGGACCTATCCAGCTAATTCATCTTTAGATGTCGAGAGAGGCTGGGAGTGAGATATCCTTCCAGGCGGCCAATGTAGCCCGGAGGGTTGAGATGGTATTATCACGGGGGG
>MU762101.1:52088-87088 GCA_026770625.1 Nicotiana glauca | reverse complement strand
ATTGCAAAAAAAGTTGTTCAAGTGTTCTGGTATTTCCTTCTTTGCGTTCGCGAAATGGCCCTCGCGAACGCGATGTCTAATTTGTTGCTGCGAGAATTTCCTTCTACGCGAACGCATAGACCAAGTCACGAACGCGAGGCAGTGGGGGGCTATACATTCACGAACGCGGTCCTGGCCACGCGAACGCGAAGGCCAAATGAGCCTGGGCAGGGGGAAGGGTAGTTACCTTACACGAACGCGACCCGTTGGATGCGAACGTGAGGTCTGGAGAAGCTAAAGCTTTGCGAATGCGAGCCCATTAACGCGAACGCAAAGGCTTAACCAGCATGACCCATAGCGAATGCGAAGAGTATGTCGCGATCGCGTAGAGTAAAATCGCCTAGTTAAATTTTAAAACTTTAGAACAGTAGCATTACGGGATTTTATAAAATTTGCATAAACCCCTTCTTCTCCAAAGCTCTTACGCAATTTTTGAGGTACTTCTTCACCAAAACTTCTTGGGTAAGTAAACTTTAACTTGTTTGGTTCCATTTTCATCAACATCTATTAGATTTCTATGCCTAAAACATGTGATTGAAGGTAGAAAATTAGGGATTTGGGTAGGGTTAGGGATTTTTCATTAATCCTGATTTAGACCTCGTTTTGGGGTTGAATTCTGGAAATAATTATATATTTGGGCTCGTGGGTGAATGGGTGATTCGATTTTGGTCCGAACCTCGTGTTTTGACCAAGCGGGCCCGGGGTCAATGTTTGGGTTTTTGGAAAGAACGCTAGAAAGATATAATTAGGCTTGGGAATCGAATTGTTTAGCATTATTTGATGTTATGAAGTCATTTATATATAGATACAATTGATTTGGAGCCAAATTCAGAAGGAAAGGCAGTTTTTGAGGATTGAGTTGGCCGTGGAAGTTCGAAGTAAGTGTTCGGTGTAACCTTAGCTTGAGGGATTAGGAGTTGATTCATATTTGCTACTTGTTTCTTGTTGAGTATGACGTATAGGCATGGTGACGAGTATCTATACGTTGATGTCGAGCGTGACTGTGAGTTTAAAATTGATTCTTGTTGTATTCTTGAATGATACTATAGTTGCAATAATGAGTAAATTCGTGGTGTTGCGCAAAGACCTAGTTTATTTTTATGGAAAGTTACTTATGAGTTAGAAATGGTGATAATTGAGATGATTAGGAGTTGAGTTGAGATTGGTTATAGCTGATTATCCCTTTCCGGGATGTCTATACTTGTACTGTTGAGTTCCCTTGTCGGGATAGTATATTTTATGGTTAATCCGTTGCCAGGACTGCTGTCATGATCACTGTAAGCTGTACATTTGGATCGGGTTGCACGCTGCAAGAGATATTATATTGGATTAGGTTGCACGCCGCAACAATTATTATATTGGATCGGGTTGTATGCCGCAATAGCTATATATATATGAATCGGGTTGCGCGCCACAACAGTGTTAATTGATAAGGGATCGGGTTGCATGTCGCAATAGTAGTGTTATTGTATTGTTGTAGATACTGTACTATTCTTTCATATATCTATTTGGTTTTTGCTAGGTTTATATTGTTCCCCAAAGCATGTACCCCCTCCCTTTTAAACTCCATATTACCTGTTTATATTTCCGCCATATATTATATAACTGCACAGGTTTATCTAGAGTTTGCTTCTAGCCTCGTTACTACCTCACCGAGGTTAGGCCAGACACTTACCAGCACATGGGGTTGGTTGTGCTGATACTACACTCTACACTGTGTGCAGATCCCGGGGAAGCATTTGATGCGCAATAGTTGCTCGGGAGCCAGCCTTTATTCCACCGAGACACCGAGGTAGCCTTGCAGGCGTCCGCAGGCCTGGCGTCTCCTGTATCTTATATTTTGTTTTGTTATCTCATGTATTCGACACAAACAATGTTTTATTTCCTTCAAACTGTTGTATTTAGTACTCTTAGTAGTCCATGGATGTTGTGACACCAGGTTCTAGTTAGAGGCATGTGTTGGTTTCGAGATATTTTGGTTTTACATTTACTTAAGATTTCCGCTAAGTTTCATATTTTTCTGTTATTTAACTGTTTACTTCTTGTTAATATAATTGGTAAGAGGATTTAAACCAGAAGAGTTAATAAATTCTAAGTTCATAGCTTGTCTAGCTTTAATGAGTAGGCGCCATCATGACTCCCGAGGGTGGAAATTTTGGGTCGTGACAAGTTGGTATCAGAACTCTAGATTACATAAGTCTCACAATTCACGGACAAGGTAAGTAGAGTCTGAGGGATTGGTAAAGAGACGTCCGTATTTATCTCCAGAGGCTACGAAGTCAAGAAAACTTCACATTTGTTCTTTCTTCTCGTGCGTCTTTGTTTCTTCGAAACATGGGGATTGTTGTCACGAGGTTCACCAAGCTCTTCACTACTACCTTCAGCGGTTCATCTACTGAGAATCCCCAGGATTATCTGGACAGTTGTCACGAGGTTCACCAAGCTCTTCACTACTACCTTCAGCGGTTCATCTACTGAGAATCCCCAGGATTATCTGGACAGTTGTCACGAGGTTCACCAAGCTCTTCACTACTACCTTCAGCGGTTCATCTACTGAGAATCCCCAGGATTATCTGGACAGTTGTCACGAGGTTCACCAAGCTCTTCACTACTACCTTCAGCGGTTCATCTACTGAGAATCCCCAGGATTATCTGGACAGTTGTCACGAGGTTCACCAAGCTCTTCACTACTACCTTCAGCGGTTCATCTACTGAGAATCCCCAGGATTATCTGGACAGTTGTCACGAGGTTCACCAAGCTCTTCACTACTACCTTCAGCGGTTCATCTACTGAGAATCCCCAGGATTATCTGGACAGTTGTCACGAGGTTCACCAAGCTCTTCACTACTACCTTCAGCGGTTCATCTACTGAGAATCCCCAGGATTATCTGGACAGTTGTCACGAGGTTCACCAAGCTCTTCACTACTACCTTCAGCGGTTCATCTACTGAGAATCCCCAGGATTATCTGGACAGTTGTCACGAGGTTCACCAAGCTCTTCACTACTACCTTCAGCGGTTCATCTACTGAGAATCCCCAGGATTATCTGGACAGTTGTCACGAGGTTCACCAAGCTCTTCACTACTACCTTCAGCGGTTCATCTACTGAGAATCCCCAGGATTATCTGGACAGTTGTCACGAGGTTCACCAAGCTCTTCACTACTACCTTCAGCGGTTCATCTACTGAGAATCCCCAGGATTATCTGGACAGTTGTCACGAGGTTCACCAAGCTCTTCACTACTACCTTCAGCGGTTCATCTACTGAGAATCCCCAGGATTATCTGGACAGTTGTCACGAGGTTCTTCGGAACATGGGATTGTTGAGACCAATGGGGTTGATTTCGCTACGTTTTGCTTGTCTGGATCCGCCAAGACTTGGTGGAGGTATTATTTCTTAGCTACACCAGTAGGATCGCTAGCCTTGACCTGGGAGCAGTTCATGCAGCAATTTCCAGAGAAGTTTCTCCCTATTACACAGCGAGAGGCTTATTAGTGGCAGTTCGAGCATCTCCAGCAGGGATCCACGACTATCACCCAGTATGAGACTAGATTCATAGATTTAGCTCGCCATGCCCTTATAATACTTCTCACTGAGAGGGAGAGAGTGAGAGGGTTTATTGATGGTCTCATTTAGCCGATTCGTCTCCAGATGGATAAAGAGGCTAGGAGTGAGATATCCTTCCAGGAGGCAGCCAATGTGGCCCGGAGAGTTGAGATGGTATTATCACATGGGGGTGGTCATAGGGCAGACAAGAGGCCCCGTCAGTTAGGCAGATTCAATGGTGCCTCATCTGGAGGTAGGGATTCGTATGATAGAGGCCATCCTCCTAGGCCCTTTCAGTCAGCTCTTCAGGTTTCACACAGTGCTTCAGGTAGACATGGTCTTCAGATGCAGTATCCTGGTCAGCAGCCCTACAGTGCACCACCAGCTCCTATCAGTGCGCCGTCACTCCAGAGTTTTCGGGGTGGTCATTCAGGTCGCCAGGGTTAGTCTCAGTTCCCTTAGCCGCAGCGTTCAGGCGAATGCTATGAGTGTGGTAAGTATGGTCATATCAGGAGGGATTGTCCAAGGTTGGTGGGTACTCTATCGCAGCAGCAGGATTCTCGCGCTATGATTCAGGCACCAGGTGTTCCACAGTCCGCCCAGCCAGCTAGAGGTGGGGGTAGAGGTGCTAGAGGTGGAGGTGGAGGTAGAGGTCCTAGAAGTGGAGCTCAGGCCGCTAGAGGTGGAGGTTAGCCAACTACAGGTTTTCCCAGAGAGGTAGATTAGAGTGGTGGGGCCCAGCCCTGTTGTTATGCTCTTCAGGCCAGGCCAGAGGCTGAGGCTTCAGATGCAATTATTACAGGTATGGTTCTGGTTTGTGATAGAGATGCTTCAGTGTTAGTTGATCTAGGGTCTACGTATTTGTATGCGTCATCTTATTTTTCCCCGTATCTGGACATGCCTAGTGATGCATTGAGTGTTCCTGTTTATTTGTCTACACTGGTAGGTGATTCTATCGTGGTAGATTGAGTCCATCATTCTCGTGTTGTGGTGATTGGGGGTGGTGAGACTCGCATAGATTTGTTGCTTCTAGACATGGTTGACATTGATATTATATTGGGGATGGACTGGTTATCACCTTACCACGCTATCTTGGATTGTCATGCCAAGACTGTGACTTTGGCCTTCCTGGGTTTGCCTCGTTTATAGTGGATAGGGACTCCTAGTCATTCTACCCGCAGTGTTATATCGTATATGAAGGCTCGACGTATGGTCGAGAAGGGGTGTTTGGCCCATTTGGTGTATGTTCGTAATTCTAGTGCTGAGGTTTCCTCTATTGATTCTCTGCCTGTTGTTCCTGAGTTTCCTGATGTTTTCGCTTCAGACCTACCGGATGCCACCCGACAATGATATTGACTTTTGCATTGATTTGGCTCTGAGCACTCAGCCCATTTCTATTCCGCCGTATTGTATGGCCCCGCCTGAGTTGAAAGAGCTAAAGGAACAGTTGCAGGAGTTGCTTGAGAAGGGTTTTATTAGACCCAGTGTTTCTCCTTGGGTGCGCCGGTGTTGTTTGTCAAGAAGAAGGATGGGTCAACGAGAATGTATATTGATTACCAACAACTGAACAAGGTAACAATCTATAATAAGTATCTGCTGCCGAGGATTGATTATTTGTTTGATCAGGTTCAGGGTGCCAATGTATTTTTCAAGATTGACTTAAGATCTAGCTACCATCAGTTGAGGTTTAGAGCATCTGATGTCCTTAAGGCATCTTTCTGCACTCGGTACGGGTATTATGAGTTCTTAGTTATGTCATTCGGGTTGACAAATACCCCAGCTTTTATGGATTTGATGAATTGAGTGTTTAGGGCTTATTTGGATTCGTTCGTGATAGTCTTCATTGATGATATATTGATATATTCCCGCAACCAAGAGGAGCACAAACATCACCTTAGAGTGGTTCTTCAGACTCTGAGGGATAATCAGTTATATGCCAAGTTCTCTAAGTGTGAGTTCTTGCTGAGTTCAGTTGCATTTCAGGGTCATGTTGTATCAAAAGAGAATATTCAGGTGGACCCAAAAAAGATAGAGGCAATCAAGAGCTGGCCTAGACCAGCATCAGCTATAGAGATATGGAGTTTCTTGGTATTGGCAGGCTACTATCGTCGGTTCGTGGAGGGGTTTTCAGCTATTGCAGCCTTGATAACCAGATTGATCTAGAAGGGTGCCCAGTTCAGATGGTCGGATGAGTGTGAGGCGAGCTTTCATAAGCTCAAGACAGCTCTGACTAAGGCATCGGTGTTGATTTTGCCCACAGGTTCAGGGCCTTATACAGTTTATTGTGATGCTTCTCATATTGGGCTTGGTGCAGTGTTGATGTAGGATGGCAAGGTCATTGCGTATGCTTCACGGAAGTTAAAGATTCATGATAAGAACTATCCAGTTCATGATTTGGAGTTGGCAGCCATAGTTCACGCATTGAAGATTTGGAGGTATTATATATATGGCGTGGCATGCAAGGTGTTCACTGATCACAGGAGTCTTCAGTATTTGTTCAAGCAAAAGGAGTTAAATTTGAGGCAGAGGAGGTGGTTGGAAATGTTGAAATATTATGATATCACCATCTTATATCATTCGGGAAAGGCCAATGTGGTGGCCGATGCTTTGAGTAGGAAGTCAGCTAGTATGGGTAGTCTTCCTTATATTCCGGTCAGTGAGAGGCCGCTCGATTTGGATATTCAGGCTTTGGCGAATCAGTTCGTGAGACTCAATATTTCTGAGCCCAGTCATGTGCTAGCTTACACGGTCGCTCGTTCTTCATTATTGGAGCGTATCTGTGATCGGCAGTATGATAATCCCCATTTCTGTGTCCTTAGAGACACGATGCAGCGCGAAGGTGCCAGGCAGGTTACATTAGATGATGATGGAGTTTTGAGATTGTAAGGTCGAGTATGTGTGCCTAATGTGGATGGGCTCCGAGAGTTGATTTTGGAGGAGGCCCATAGCTCCTAGTACTCTATTCATCCGAGCGCCGCAAAGACGTATCAGGATTTACGGCAGTATTATTGGTGGCGTAGGGTGAAGAAGGATATTGTTGCATATGTAGCTCGGTGTTTGAATTGTCAGTAGGTTAAGTACGAGCATTAGAGGCCTGGTGGTTAATTTCAGAGTATTGAGCTTCCCGAGTGGAAGTGTGAGCGGATAACTATGGACTTCATTACTAGACTTCCGCTGACTCGGAAGAAGTTCGACGCAGTATGGGTCATTGTTGATAGGCTTACCAAGTCAGCACATTTCATTCCTATGGTAGTCTCCTATTATTTTGAGAGGTTGGCTGAGATATATATTCGGCAGATTGTTCGCCTTCATGGTGTACCCATATCTATCATTTCGGACCAGGGTACGTAGTTCACCTCGCATTTCTGGAGAGCCGTTCAGCGAGAGTTGGGCACACAAGTTGATTTAAGCACATCATTTCATCCCTAGATGGACGGGTAGTGTGAGTAGTCTATTCAGATTTTGGAGGAAATGCTCCTTATGAGGCTTTATATGGTAGGCGGTGTCGGTCTCTGGTTGGATGGTTTGAGCGGGGAGAGGCTCGGTTGTTGGGTACAGATCTAGTTCAGGAGTCCTTGGACATGGTCAGGATCATTTAGGATAGGCTTCGTATAGCTCAGTCCAAGCAAAAGAGTTATGCAGACCGCAAGGTTCGAGATGTTGCTTTTATGGTTTGTGAGGGGGTATTGCTCCGATGTCGCCTATGAAGGGCGTCATGAGATTTGGGAATAAGGGTAAGCTTAGCCCTAGGTTCATTGGTCCGTTTGAGATTCTTGATCGAACGGGAGAGGTGGCTTATAGACTTGCATTTCCGCCGAGCTTATCAGTCGTGCATCCAGTGTTTCATCTTTCTAAAGTATCACCGTGATCCACCCCACTTTTTACATTTCAGCACAGTCCAGTTGGACAAGGACTTGTCTTATGAGGAGGAGCCGGTAGCTATTCTAGACCGATAGATTCGTTAGTTGAGGTCGAAGAGTTTTCCTTCTGCTCGTGTCCAGTGGAGAGGTCAGCCTGCTGAGGCATCGACCTGGGAGTCCGAGTCTGATATGCGGAGCCGTTATCCCCATCTTTTTCCTGACTCAAGTATTTCCTTCTTATGTACATTTGAGGATGAACGGTTGTTTTAGAGGTGGAGAATGTGACGACCCAAGGGTCATCACCTGCTTTTAATTGAATTCTATCTCTCCGAGGCCTTGAAAACCTCATTTATTATCACCTTGATTTGTGTGCATGGTCCGGGCGCATAGCCGAAAATCTTAAATATGAAAATCTGTGAAAAATGCTAAGTTTTGATTATAAAATGAGTAAATTTGACTTAGGTCAATATTTTGGGTAAACGGACCCGGACCTGTGATCCGACGGTCCCGGAGGGTCCGTAGGAAAATACGGGAGTTGGTCGTATGTCCAGAATCGAATTCCGAGTTCCCAAGCCCGAGAAATGAATTTTTAAGTGAAATTGTTTTATGAAATTGTTTAAGAAAATCTGAAATGATATCTGATTAGAATGCTATGGTATCGGGACCGTATTTTGGTTTTGGCTCCCGGTACAGGTCTTGTATATTGTGTAAGTCATTCCTGTAAAATTTTGTTAAAAACGGATGTCGTTTGACGTGATTTGGACTTGAATTGCTAAATTTGATACGTGATGAAGTTTGAGAAAAAGTTCTTTATTTTGAAGTTTGATTCATTGTTTTTGAGGTTATTTTGGCGATTGGATCGCACGGATAAGTTCGTATGATGTTGCTAAGTTAGTACCTATGTTTAGTTTGGAGCCCCGAGGGCTCGGGTGTGTTTCAGATGTGTTTCATGAGGTTTTGAACTTACGAAAAATTTCAGAAAAAGTTGTTCAGGTGTTCTGGTATTTCCTTCTTCGTGTTCGTGGGATAGCCCTCGCGAACGCGATGTGTAATTTGTTGCTGTAGGAATTTCGTTCTACGCGAACGCGTAGCCAGGTCTCGAACGCGAGGCAGTGAGGGGCTATACCTTCACGAACGCGGTCCTGTCCACGCGAACGTGAAGGCCGAATGAGCTTGGGCAGGGGGAAGGGTAGTTACCTTACGCGAATGCGACCCGTTGGATGCGAACGTGAGGGCTCGAGAAGCTAAAGCTTTGTGAATGCTAGCCCATTAACGCGAACGCAAAGCCATAACCAGTCTGACCCATAGCGAATGCGAAGAGTATGTCGCGATCGCGTAGAGTAAAATTGCCTCGTTAAATTTTAATACTTCAGAACAGTAGCATTACGGGATTTTATAAAATTTTCATAACCCCCTTCTTCTCCAAAGCTCTTAGGCAATTTTTGAGGCACTTCTTCACCAAAACTTCTTGGGTAAGTAAACTTTAACTTGTTTGGTTCCATTTTCATCAACATCTATTAGATTTCTAGGCCTAAAACATGTGATTGAAGGTAGAAAATTAGGGATTTGGGTAGGGTTAGGGATTTTTGATTAATCGTGATTTAGACCTCGTTTTGGGGTTGAATTCTGGAAATAATTATATATTTGGGCTCGTGGGTGAATGGGTGATTCAATTTTGGTCCGAACCTCATATTTTGACAAAGAGGGCCCGAGGTCGATTTTTGGGTTTTTGGAAAGAATGCTAGAAAGCTATAATTAGGCTTTGGAATCGAATTGTTTAGCATTATTTGATGTTATGAAGTCATTTATGTATAGATACAATTGATTTGGAGCCGAATTCGAAAGGAAAGGCGATTTTTGAGGATTGGGTTGGCCGTGGAAGTTCGAAATAAGTGTTTGGTCTAACTTTAGCTTGAGGGATTAGGAGTTGAGTCATATTTGCTACTTGTTTCTTGTTGAGTATGACGTATAGGCATGGTGACGAGTATCTTTACGTTGATGTCGAGCGTGACTGTGAGTCTTAAATTGATACTTGTTATATTCTTGAATGATACTATAGTTGCAATAGTGAGTAAATTCGTGGTGTTGCGCAAAGACATAGTTTATTTTTGTGGAAGTTACTTATGAGTTAGAAATGGTGATAATTGAGATGATTAGGAGTTGAGTTGAGATTGGTTATAGCTGATTCTCCCTTGCCGGGACGTCTATACTTGTACTGTTGAGTTCCCTTGCCGGGATAGTATATTTTATGGTTGATCCCTTGTCGGGACTGTTGTCATAATCACTGTAAGCTTTACATTTGGAGCGGGTTGCGCGCCAATTGTTTTTATTATATATATATATATATATGGATCGGGTTGCACGCTGCAACAGATATTATATTGGATCGGGTTGCACGCCGCAACAATTATTATATTGGATCGGGTTGTACGTCGCAACAGTGTTAATTGATAAGGGATCGGGTTATGTCGCAACAGTAGTGTTATTGTATTGTTGTAGATACTGTACCGTTCTTTCATATATCTATTTGGTTTTTGCTAGGTTGATATTGTTCCCCAAAGCATGTACCCCTTCCCTTTTAAACTGCATATTACCTGTTTATTTTTGCGCCATATATTATATAACTGCACAGGTTTATCTGGAGTTTGCTTCTAGCCTCGTCACAACCTCATCGGGGTTAGGCTAGACACTTACCAGCACATGGGGTCGGTTGTGCTGATACTACACTCTGCACTATTTGCAGATCCCGGAACAGCATTTGATGCGCAGCAGTTGATCGGGAGCCAGCCTTTATTCCACCGAGACATCGAGGTAGCCTTGCAGGCGTCCGCAGGCCTGGCCTCTCCTCTATCTTATATTTTGTTTTGTTATCTCATGTATTCGAGACAAACAATGTTATATTTCCTTCAAACTGTTGTATTTAGTACTCTTAGTAGTCCATAAATGTTGTGACACCAGGTTCTGGTTAGAGGCATGTGTTGGTTTCGACATATTTTGGTTTTACATTTACTTAAGACTTCCGCTAAGTTTCATATTTTGCTGTTATCTAACTGTTTATTTCTTGTTATTATAATGTGTAAGAGGATTTAAAACAGAAGAGTTAATAAATTCTAAGTTCATAGCTTGTCTAGCTTCTACGAGTAGGCGCCATCACGACTCCCGAGGGTGGAAATTTTGGGTCGTGACAAGTTGGTATCAGAACTCTAGATTACATAAGTCTCACAATTCACGGACAAGCTAAGTAGAGTCTGAGGGATCGGTAAAGAGACGTTTGTATTTATCCACAGAGGCTACGAAGTCAATAAAACTTCACATTTGTTCTTTCTTCTCGTGCGGCTTTGTTTCTCAAATGCTAATTGAATTTCTACTCTATTCTTTCACATATGGAAAGAACGCGTGCTTCCTCATCTACCGCTCAGCAGCTCGAGCCCCCAGCAGCAGCTCCCATAGGGGATAGAGGCCGAGGCCGAGGCCGAGGTCGTGCTATAGGCCGAGGTAGGGACAGAGCTCAGCCCCGAGCAGCAACACCAGTGGCAGAGCCTCGGGTTGATTTTGACAAGGAGGTTCTGGCCCCAGCGGTTCCGTAGGCCCAGCTCAGGTCCCGAAGGGGTTTATTGATTCCCTGGTTCTTCAGGATGCTCTGGTCCGATTAGTGGGCCTCATGGACAGTGTCAACCGGGAAGGCTTGCTTCCTGTAGCACCAGCAACTTCTCATGTTGGAGGAGGAGCTCACACTCATACTACTCATACTCCATGGCAGGTAGCTCCCCAGATTTAGACTCCAACAGTTCAGCCAGTTAGAGCAGCTCAATCGGGCATGGTAGCCCAGGCCGGTGATGGAGTAGTTATGTCTGCCAATGCTTTAAGTAGATTGGACAGGTTCACCAAGCTCTTCACTACTACCTTCAGCGGTTCATCTACTGAGAATCCCCAGGATTATCTGGACAGTTGTCACGAGGTTCTTCGGAACATGGGGATTGTTGAGACCAATGGGGTTGATTTCACTACATTTTGCTTGTCTGGATCCGCCAAGACTTGGTGGAGGGATTATTGCTTAGATAGACCAGTAGGATCGCCAGCCTTGACCTGGGAGCAGTTCATGCAGCAATTTCCAGAGAAGTTTCTCTCTATTACACAGCGAGAGGCTTATCAGAGGCAGTTTGAGCATCTCCAGCAGGGATCCATGACTATCACCCAGTATGAGACTAGATTCATAGATTTGGCTCGCCATGCCCTTATAATACTTCCCACTGAGAGGGAGAGAGTGAAAGGGTTTATTGATGGACTCATTTAGCAAATTCGTCTGCAGATGGATAGAGAGGCTAGGAGTGAGATATCCTTCCAGGAGGCGGCCAATGTGGCCCGGAGAGTTGAGATGGTATTATCACATGGGGGTGGTCATAGGGCAGACAAGAGGCCCCGTCAGTTAGGCAAATTCAATGGTGCCTCATCTGGAGGTAGGGATTCGTATGATAGAGGCCATCCTCCTAGGCCCTTTCAGTCAGCTCTTCAAGTTTCACACAGTGCTTCAGGTAGACGTGGTCTTCAGATGCAGTATCCTGGTCAGCAGCCCTACAATGCACCACCAGCTCCTATCAGTGCGCCGTCACTCCAGAGTTTTTGGGGTGGTCATTCAGGTCGCCAGGGTTAGTCTCAGTTCCCTTAGCCGCAGCGTTCAGGTGGATGCTATGAGTGTGGTAAGTATGGTCATATCAGGAGGGATTGTCCAAGGTTGGTGGGTACTCTATCGCAGCAGCAGGGTTCTCGCGCTATGATTCAGGCACCAGGTGTTCCACAGTCTGCCCAGCCAGCTAGATGTGGGGGTAGAGGTGCTAGAGGTGGAGGTAGAGGTTCTAGAAGTAGAGCTCAGGCCATTAGAGGTGGAGGCTAGCCAACTAAAGGTTGTCCCAGAGAGGTAGATCAAAGTGGTGGGGCCCAAATCTGATGTTATGCTCTTCAGGCCAGGCCAGAGGCTGAGGCTTCAGATGCAGTTATTACAGGTATGGTTCTGGTTTGTGATAAAGATGCTTCAGTATTAGTTGATCTAGGGTCTACATATTTGTATGTGTCATCTTATTTTTCCCCGTACCTGGTCATGCCTAGTGATGCATTCAGTGTTCCTGTTTATTTGTCTACACTGTTAGGTGATTCTATCGTGGTAGATCGGTTCCATCATTCTCGTGTTGTGGTGATTGTGGATGTTGAGACTCGCATAGATTTGTTGCTTCTAGACATGGTTGACTTTGATATTATATTGGGGATGGACTGGTTATCACCTTACCACACTATCTTGGACTGTCATGCCAAGACTGTGACTTTGGCCCTACCGGGTTTGCCTCGTTTAGAGTGAATAGGGACTCCTAGTCATTCTACCTGCAGTTATTATATCGTATGTGAAGGCTCGGCGTATGGTCGAGAAGGGGTGTTTGGCCTATTTGGTGTATGTTCGTGATTCTAGTGCTGAGGTTTCCTCTATGGATTTGATGAATTGAGTGTTTAGGGCTTATTTGGATTCGTTCGTGATAGTCTTAATTGATGATATATTGATATATTCCTACATCCAAGAGGAGCACGAATAGCACCTTAGAGTGGTTCTTCAGACTCTGAGGGATAATCAGTTATATGCCAAGTTCTGTAAATGTGAGTTCTTGCTGAGTTCAGTTGCATCTCAGGGTCATGTTGTATCAACAGAGGGTATTCAGGTGGACCTAAAGAAGATTGAGGCAATCAAGAGCTGGCCTAGACCAGCATCAGCTATAGAGATAAGGAGTTTCTTGGGATTGGCAGGCTACTATCGTCGGTTCGTGGAGGGGTTTTCATCTATTGCACCCCCGATGACAAGATTGACCTAGAAGGGTGCCCAGTTCAGATGGTTGGATGAGTGAGAGGCAAGCTTTCAAAAGCTCAAAACAGCTCTGACTATGGCACCAGTGTTGGTTTTTCCCACAGGTTCAGGGCCTTATACAGTTTATTGTGATGCTTTTCATATTGGGCTTGGTGCAGTGTTGATGTAGGATGGCAAGGTCATTGCGTATACTTCACGAAAGTTAAAGATTCATGGTAAGAACTATCCAGTTCATGATTTGGAGTTGGCAGCCATAGTTCATGCATTGAAGATTTGGAGGTATTATCTGTATGGTGTGGCATGCAAGGTGTTCACTGATCACAGGAGTCTTCAGTATTTGTTCAAGCAAAAGGAGTTAAATTTGAGGAAGAGGAGGTGGTTGGAAATGTTAAAATATTATGATATCACCATCTTACATCATTCGGGAAAAGCCAATGTGGTGGCCGATGCTTTGAGTAGGAAGTCAGCCAGTATGGCTAGTCTTGCTTATATTCCGGTCAGTGAGAGGCTGCTTGATTTGGATATTCAGGCTTTGGCCAATCAATTCGTGATACTCGATATTTCTGAGCCTAGTCATCTGCTAGCTTGCACGGTCGCTCGTTCTTCATTATTGGAGCGTATCCGTGATTGGCAGTATGATAATCCCCATTTGTGTGTCCTTAGAGACACGGTGCAGTGCGAAGGTGCCAGGCAGGTTACATTAGATGATGATGGAGTTTTGAGATTTTAGGGTCGAGTATGTGTGCCTAATGTGGATGGGCTCCGAGAGTTGATTTTGGAGGAGGGCCATAGCTCCTGGTACTCTATTCATCCGGGCGGTGCAAAGATGTATCAGGATTTACGGTAGTATTATTGGTGTCGTAGGATGAAGAAGTATATTGTTGCATATGTAGCTCGGTGTTTGAATTGTCAGCAGGTTATGTACGAGCATTAGAGGCCTGGTGGTTAATTTCAGAGGATTGAGCTTACCGAGTGGAAGTGTGAGTGGATCACTATGGACTTCGTTACTGGACTTCCGCTGACTCGGAAGAAGTTCGAAGGAGTATGCGTCATTGTTGATAGGCTGACCAAGTTAGCACATTTCATTCCTATGGTAGTCTCCTATTCTTCTGAGAGGTTGGCTGAGATATATATTCGGGAGATTGTTCGCCTTCATGGTGTACCCATATCTATCATTTCAGACCAGGGTACGTAGTTCACCTCGCGTTTCTGGAGAGTTGTTCAGCGAGAGTTGGGCACACGGGTTGATTTAAGCACATCATTTCATCCCCAGACGGACGGGTAGTGTGAGTAGTCTATTCAGATTTTGCAGGAAATGCTCCGAGCTTGTGTCATTGACTTTGGAGGCTCATGGGATAAGTTTTTGCCTTTAGTAGAGTTTGCCTACAATAACAACTTCCGGTCGAGTATCTAGATGGCTCCTTATGAGGCTTTATATGGTAGGCGGTGCCGGTCTCTAGTTGGATGGTTTGGGAGAGGCTCGGTTGTTGGGTACAGATCTGGTTCAGGAGGCCTTGGACAAGGTCAGGATCATTTAGGATAGGCTTCGTACAGCTCAATCCAATCAAAAGAGTTATGCAAACCGCAAGGTTCGAGATGTTGCTTTTATGGTTGGTGAGGGGGTATTGCTCCGAGTGTCGCCTATGAAGGGCGTCATGAGATTTGGGAAGAAGGGTAAGCTCAACCCTAGGTTCATTGGTTCGTTTGAGATTCTTGATCGAATGGGAGAGGTGGCTTATAGACTTGCATAGCCGCTGAGCTTATCAGTCGTGCATCCAGTGTTTCATGTTTCCATGCTTCGGAAGTATCACGGCGGTCCATCCCACTTTTTACATTTCAGCACATTTCAGTTGGACAATGAGTTGTCTTATGAGGAGGAGCCGGTAGCTATTCTAGACTAGTAGGTTCGTCAGTTGAGGTCGAAGAGTTTTCCTTCTGTTTGTGTTCAGTGGAGAGGTCAGCCTGCTGAGGCATCGACCTGGGAGTCCGAGTCTGATATGCGGAGCCATTATCCCCATCTTTTTCCCAACTCAAGTATTTCCTTCTTATGTACGTTTGAGGATGAACGGTTGTTTTAGAGGTGGAGAATGTGACGACCCAAGGGTCATCACCTGCTTTTAATTGAATTCTATGTCTCCGAGGCCTTGAAAATCTCATTTATTATCACCTCGATTTGCATGCATGGTCCGGGCGCATAGCCGAAAAGCTTAAATATGAAAATCTGTGAAAAATGCTAAGTTTTGATTATAAAATGAGTAAATTTGACTTCGGTCAATATTTTGGGTAAACGGACCCGGATCCGTGATCTGACGGTCCCGGAGGGTTTGTGGAAAAATATGGGACTTGGTCGTATGTCCAGAATCGAATTCCGAGTTCCTAAGCCCGAGAAATGAATTTTTAAGTGAAATTGTTTTCTGAAATTGTTTAAGAAAATCTAAAATGATATCTGATTAGAATGCTATGGTATCGGGCCCATATTTTGGTTTCGGCTCCTGGTACAGGTCTTGTATATGGTTTAAGTCATTCCTGTAAAATTTGGTTAAAAATGGACGTCGTTTGACGTGATTTGGACTTGAATTGCTAAATTTGGTACTTGATGAAGTTTGAGAAAAAGTTCTTGATTTTGAGCTTTGATTCATTGTTTTTGAGGTTATTTTGGCGATTGGATCGCACGTATAAGTTCGTATGATGTTGCTAAGTTAGTACCTATGTTTAGTTAGGAGCCCCGAGGGCTCGGGTGTGTTTCGGATGTGTTTCATGAGGTTTTGAACTTAAGAAAAATTTCAGAAAAAGTTGTTCAGGTGTTCTGGTATTTCCTTCTTCGTGTTCGCGGGATAGCCCTCGCGAACGTGATGTGTAATTTGTTGCTGTAGGAATTTCCTTCTACGCGAACGCGTAGCCCATGTCGCGAATGCGAGGCAGTAGGGGGCTATACATTCACGAAAGAGGTCCTGGCCACGTGAACGCGAAGGCCAAATGGGCCTGGGCAGGTGGAGGGGTAGTTACCTTACACGAACACCTGGGCTCGAGAAGCTAAAGCTTCGCGAATGCGAGCCCATTAACGCAAACACGAAGGCTTAACCAGCCCGACCATCGCGAGCGCGAAGAGTTTGCCACGATCGCGTAGAGTAAAATCACCCAGTTAAATTTTAAAACTTTAGAACAGTAGATTTATGGAATTTCATAAAATTTTCATAAACTCCTTCTTCTCCAAAGCTCTTAGGCGATTTTTGAGGCACTTTTTCACCAAAACATCTTGGGTAAGTAATCTTTAACTTGTTTTCATCCATTTTCATCAACATCAATTAGATTTCTAGGCCTAAAACATGTGATTAAAGGTAGAAAACTAGGGATTTGGGTAGAGTTAGGGCTTTTGATTAATCGTGATTTAGACCTCATTTTGGGGTCGAATTCTGAAAATAATTATATATTTGGGTTCGTGGGTGAATGGGTGATTCGATTTTGGTCAGAACCTCGTGTTTTGACCTAGCGGGCCCCGGGTCAATTTTTGGGTTTTTGGAAAGAATGCCTAAAAAGCTATAATTAGGCTTTGGAATCAAATTGTTTAGCATTATTTGATGTTATGAAGTCATTTATATATAGATATAATTGATTTGGAACCGAGTTCGAAAGGACAGGCAAATTTTTAGGATTGAGTTGGCCGTAGAAGTTCGAGGTAAGTGTTTGGTCTAACCTTAGCTTGAAGGATAAGGAGTTGAGTCATATTTTCTACTTGTTTCTTGTTGAGTACGATGTATAGGCATAGTGATGAGCATCTATACATTGGTGTCGAGCATGACCGTGAGTCTTAAATTGATACTTGTTGTATTCTTGAATGATACTATGGTTGCAATAGTGAGTAAATCTGTGGCATTGCACCAAGACTTAGTTTATTTTCATGGAAGTTACTTATGATTTAGAAATGGTGATAATTGAGATGATTAGGAGTTGAGTTGAGATTGCTTATAGATGATTCTCCCTTGCCGGGACGTATATACTTATATTGTTAAGTTCCCTTGCGTGGATAGTATAATTTATGGTTAATCCCTTGCCGAGACTGTTTTCATGATCACTGTACGCTGTACATTTGGAGCGGGTTGTGCGCCGTATATATATATATTGATCGGGTTGCACGGCGCAACAAATATTATATTGGATTGGGTTGCACGGCGCAACAATTATTATATAGGATCGGGTTGCACGCTGCAACAGCTATATATATATATATATATATATATATATGGATCGGGTTGCACGCTGCAACAGCTATATATATATATATATATATATATATGGATCGGGTTGCACGCCACAACAATGTTAATTGATAAGGGATCGGGTTGCACACTACAACAGTAGTGTTATTGTATTGTTGTAGCTATTGTACTGTTCCTTCATATATCTATTTGGTTTCTTCTAGGTTGATATTGTTCCCCGAAGCATGTATCCCCTTCCTTTTAAACTGCTTATTACCTGTTTATTTTTCCGCCATATATTATATAACTGCACAGTTTTATCTGGAATGTGGTTCTAGCCTCGTCACTACCACGCCGGAGTTAGGCCAAACACTTATCAGCACATGGGGTCGGTTGTGCTGATACAACACTCTGCACTGTGTGTAGATCCCGGAGCAGCATTTGGTACACAGCAGTAGCTCGGGGGCCAGCCTTCAGTCCACCGAGACACCGAGGTAGCCTTGCCGGCGTCCGCAGGCCCGACGTCTTCTCTATCTTATATTTTGATCTGTTATCTCATGTATTCGAGACAAATAGTGTTATATTTCCTTCAAACTGTTGTATTTAGTACCCTTAGTAGTCCGTGGATGTTATGACACCAGGTTCTGATTAGAGGCATGTGTTGGTTTCAAGATATTTTTGTTTTACATTTACTTAAGACTTCCGCTAAGTTTTATATTTTGCTGTTATCTAACTGTTTACTTCTTGTTAATATAATTGGTAAGAGGATTTGTTAATAAATTCTAAGTTCATGGCTTGCTTAGCTTCTATGAGTGGGTGCCATCACGACTCCCGAGGGGGTGTGTGTGTATATATATATATAAAATTTTTTTTTACTCTACCGAGCAGCACTATAGTCGGCCGGATACGACACCTATTGTGCAACCACTGATCAGTTGTGTTTTACTGAGATCCACGTGGTTTGGTATGTTTTAGCGAGCTTATTACAGCCGGGTATGATATGATTCACACAAAGGCGTATGTTTTAAAAGTTTATGTATATATATGTATGTATCACGCATTTTTGGTCAGTAGCACTCAGAGGTATCCAGATGTTACAGGTTGTATATTCTCTATCCCTATTTACATTACTATTCTTACTTATGCTTTTCCTCCTTACATACTCAGTACTTTATTCGTACTGATATTTTTATATTTGTGGATGCTTCATGTCATACTGCAGGTCCTGATAGATAGGTAGACGTATCTCCCCCAACACAGTAGGCTTTCCAGTTCAGCGGGTATTGGCAAGATCCCTTCTTTGGGTTTGCCGTGGTCTTGGTATGCATTTTTGTTATCGATATTATGGGTATGACAAGGCCCTATTCTAGCAATGTTGCAGCATTTATCTCTTTTGGAGGCTCTTAGACATGTGTCAAGTCATGTATAGTTTGGTATGCCTTGTCGGCTGATTTTTGTTATATAGTCTTTTATGGGAGCGTGGTAGCTCATACCTTATATGTAGTTTCTTGGCTGTCTTGTCATCCCATGTTATGTATGTTCATTCCATTATCTTTCATTGTTTGTTGTTCATGATCCATATCTACCATTTATAATAATCTCGTCGACCCTTAAAGATAATAAAGAAGGTTAGATAAAATGTACGTTGGTGCTCGGCAAGTATGGCCTGGGTGCCCGTCATGTTCATCCAGTTTGGGTCATGACAGAGATGTTGGTTATGATTTGTCTGGAAGAGGAAATCAAAAAGACTGTCTTTAGTATGAACATTGATAGTTCTGCTGGACTTGATGGTTTTAATGTGAAATTCTTTCAAGCTACATGGGATATCATCAAGTAAGGCATCATTGATTTCGTCACTAAGTTATTTAGACGGAAGAAATTTACTAAGTTTTACTCTCACACATGCATTGCTCTTATTTCCAAAGTGGATTCTCCTTCCAGATATAAAGAGCTTAGACCTATTCGTCTAAGCAATTACACTGGTAAGATCATTTCAAAACTTTATTCAAGAAGACTGAACTCTCTTCTTTCTAAGCTAATCTATGATAGTCAAAGAGGTTTTGTCTCTGAGATACTAACTATGGAGTTTTTGATGCTAGCTTAAAAGATCATTCATGATATCTCCAAACCTAACAATGGTGAGAATATTGTTATGAAACTTGATATAGCTAAAGCCTATGACAGGTTTTCCTGGAGTTTTCTTATTGATGTCCTAAATAAATTTGGTTTCTATAGAGAATGGTCTTATATGATTTAAGGAATGGTCTCGAATGTCTGGTACTCTATACTTATCAATAGAACTAGACATGGTTTCTTTACTTCTTCTCAGGGCCTCAAGCAATATGATCCTTTATCCCCCTCTCTCTTTATTCTTGCTGCAGAGGTATTATCAAGATCTCTGAACAATATCCTTCATAAGAAGAACTTCACTAGTTTATCTATGAATAAGAGAGGTCCTCAGATTAATCACATGGCTTATGCCGACAACATCATTATATTCTATGGTGGCAACTTAAAAACTATCAAGATAGTGATAAAAGAAATCAGAAAGTATGAAAAATCATCGAGTCAACTTGTCAACAAGGATAAAAGTTTCTTTCTCACTGTCCCTAAAACTTGTTCTTATAAAATCAATAGATTGAGAGTTTTTATAGGATTTTTGGAGGGCGTTCCTTTCAAATATCTTGGTTTTGCAATATATATTGGGAAAGAAAAAGATTTGCTTCTTTGATAACATGGTTACTAAGGTTGTTAAAAGGTTGAATGGATGGAAAGTTAGAATGTTAAACTATGGTACTTGAGTCGTTCTCATCAAGCATGTTTTGTAGTCCTTACCTACTTACACGCTTACAGCGCTAAAACCTCCTAACGGTTCATTGAACCTTATCAAGAAACATATGGCTAGGTTCCTTTTGGGAATCACTAGGGAAAAAAGAATTATTACCGGAGCTCTCGGAAAAACTTGTGATTTCTTAAAGATGATGGTGAAATTAGTATTAAAAGTCTTGAAGATATTTGTAACATATTAACTATTAAGAGATTGTGGAGGTTTATAACAAAACCTTCACTATGAGCCGACTAGCTCAGAGCTAAATATTGTCCAAGAATTCATCCTATTAATAAGAAGTGGATTTTGGCTAGATACAAAGGTGAAGGCAATATCAATTGGCATATTAACTCTGGTGAATACAACTTTTGGTGAGACAATTGGACAATGACATGTTCTTTGGCTTATAGAAATGCTAATATAGTTACCATAATTGGTAGTAAGACTAATGTTCATGAGTTTATTATTAATGTTGGTTTGGATAGGATAAGCTATGCAACACTCTTACAAATCAAATGGCGGAAGTTATTAGCAACATCAATATTGGTCAATCAACTAAGAAAGAAGATGTTGTACGGAATGATACGGAAGATGGCCATTACTCTAATATATTTTCCTGGCAGATTGTTCGAAATCATAGACCTAAAAATATGTTTTTCAATAAGCTTTGGCATAACTCTATCCCTTTTAAATTTTCCTTTTCAATCAGGAGATTGTGTTTAGGTAAACTCCATCTTGGTGAAGTGCCTATATTTGGCAACCAAATAATTTCTAGATGTTATTGATGTCAATACCTAGCAATGACTCTATTCAACATACCTTTGTGGAGGAAAAAATAGCTAAGCATATTTGGAAATACATTGGTGCTCCTTTAAGAATCACTCACCATTAGAGGCCGATCAACAGAGTGATTATAGAATGGTGGGACATTATTCCAAAAAATGCTATGCAAAAGCTTCTATTACAAATAACTCTAGTGGTCATCTGCTGGGAACTTTAGAAAATCTGGATGGCATGTAAATATAAGTAGCACAAAAAATGAATGTTAATTTATATGGAACATTGAATCTGTCCTTCAAATTATCTATCCCAGCTATAATATAATATGTACATGGCTTAGCATTTGTAATATCATCAAAAGGCTTCAACATGCAGTGAATATCAAGCAACTAATCTGGAATAAGCCTATGGTGGGGATGATCAAACTGAATACTGATGGAAGCTTTATCAGAAAAAATGGAAAGGTTGGCATCAAAGGTGTTTTCAGGGATAGTGATGGAGAGTTTCATTTGGCTTTTTCCTTACCTGTGCATCATAGCAATAACAACCAAATTGAAGCAATTGCGGCCAACTTTGGCATTAAATGATGCACTCAACATGGTTTAAACATGCTTCACATCTAATTGGATTCCAGAGCTATGCCTGTAGGAAAGAAACCTATATTTTAGTCATAGCTTGCACTCTAATCACCTTATTTTACTTGTGGTTGACCTTAAATAATGGTGATTTGCGCTTATTACATGTTTTATACTTTGCAGGAAATGATTCCAAGCTATTAAGACAATTTAGAGCTAATTTGAGCAAGTTGGATCTTTGAAGTATGAGTAAAAGCACAAGAAATTAAGTCAGGATTACGTTCGGGGTCGAGGGCCAAGTCTGGATGTCAAAATGTGAGAAAATAGAATTACTCTAATAAAATTACACTACCGCGTCGCTCCATGCGTAGCGTGGCATAGGACGCTAGTGTAAAATTCCTGCAGAGTGTAAAAATTAACTCTCTGATCTTCTCAACGTGCAAATTTTACAAAGCATTTCTCCTACTTTGGCTTGGAAGGATAGTTTCATCCGGTCACGTCCATACATGGCATAAATACATCAAAAAATAATAATTTTAATGGATTTTTGACCTTGAAAGCTTACCTTGAAAGCTTTGGGAGAGCATTGGAGGCTAAAAGATACATGATTTCATCATCTTTTCATCAACTATTGAAGTTTGGTTTGTAATGTTAGATAGATATTTTTATTCTTTAATTATATTTGTGATGACTTCGTCCATAAGAATGGAGTGGTTTTTCTTAGGGTTTGATGGATATGGTATTTTGATTGATATTTGTAGATTTTAACTCTAGTTCTTTGCTTGAATTCATTTATGGAGCTTTGAATTGTTGCAAATTTATTCACCAGTTTATTTAATCGAAAGAGGAATATGTTGGTGATTATCTTTGCATTATTTTTTTGGTTTAATTTAGTGATTCTATTAAGTAATTGAAAAAGCTTGTTGAACTGTTTATTAAATCAAGTTAGGAGAATATTCAAGAGACATTTTCTTGAAGACCAATCCATTAACACATTCTTGCATATTTTCACAGTACTTATATTAGTTTACCTCGTAGAGTTAATATTTAATCGAGACATGGGTATTGACTACATATTTGAACTAATCATCGAGTGAATTCGTGAAAATTATTAGAACATTAGAGTGAATTAAACTAGAGTTGGATCCCAAATAACTATCTTGCACCTATCCCATCAACACTCTTATTTCTCACATTGATAGTAAACCGACTTTGCTAATCTCTAGTTCTTTACAGTTTATTGTCAATTGTTTTATTTTATTGATTATTCGTAGTTTATAATCAATCCAAATCAAGTTTTGATCATCCTGAAAAGCAGTTAAACCAGAAATTACTAGAGCATTATTTAAATCCAATTCATGTGGAGACAATAATTAAACTATATTATCTTTGGCTAGTGAGCATTAATTTCATGTTATGTTTTGCACTTGTCAAATTTTAGCACAGTTGTTGGGGATTGGCAATCAATAGTGCCTAAAATAATTTTTGGCGCTTATTCAGGATTAACCTTTATTTTTCTTCTATTTTTATTTTTGTTTAGTTAACTTGTGTTGAATATTTCTTTTGTAGTACTTGTCAAGTGTTAGGGAGAAAATTTGAAGAAAATATCATTGATATTGAACTCTAAATGATGTGAAGATGGAGCACAACCAGCCTAAGAAGACGTTGAAGAGTTAGCAGCTGAATACTATCACAAGTCTACTATTTGTTTTAAATATAGTAAAAATCATCTATGGGTTGATTGTCAAGCAAGTAAGTATTTGTGATGACCCGATAGGTCATCTAGAATTTTAAACCTTAATTCTATGTTTCAAAACCTTAAATAGCTCCTTTTAGCTTTTTTCGATTTACATGCACAATCAGTATCTTTTTTCGAAAGTATGTGAAAATCTGATTAAATTGTGAATTCGTGCCTTAGAAATTCAGTTGAGTTGACTTCAGTCAACGATGTGAAAACTTCGCATTTCTGAAGGATTTTTTGCATTTGCGGGGTTCATTGGTAAGTGACTCTAACCTACTTCCTTTCAATTACCCATTACATTTCATAAGATTTCAAACTTAAATCTCGGATTTTCATTGTAGAAGTTGGGGATTTAGGTAGAATTAGGAATTTTTGTAAAATTAGAATTTAGACCTCGAATTAAGGTCGAATTTTGAAACAAATTACATAACCGAGCCTGGGGATGAAAGGGTGAACATGTTTTGGTACGAATTTTGGATTTTGACCAAGCGGGTCCGAGGTTGACTTTTTCAATAATGACCTAAATTGAACCTCTTTCATTCGTGGGTAATTTCTAAGGTCTATTTAGAATCGTTGTTAATAATTTTCTAGATTTGGTTGGTTTAGAGGCTTGTTCTAAAGGCTTAGCCATGGTTGAACATTGAGTCGATTTTGGAGCGAGATTAGTATCATGGTTAACCTTGACTTGATGGATTAGGACTTGTTTGCCTATTTGCTACATGTTTAAATATTTTGATACAATGTATATGTGAGGTGACGAGTACTTATACGTTATTATTGGGTTAAAGCATGCATGGGGGACTTGTTTCTTGTAATTTATTGCCTTACTTACTTATGATATCCATGCTTAGATTAGTTTCTTCCTTATTTGATTGTTGTTTCAGCATTTATAAATTAAATGGTGATTGTGGGGTATTTCTTTGAAATTGAGGATTGGTATATTGCACCCACTGTTGACCTAATGTTTATTCTTGCTTATTCTTATATTCATTACTACATGGTAAGGGAGAGTGTTAAAGAACGGAGGGTGATGCCCTTCCGATTGTTGCTTTATTTATTGATTAATTCATAGTGAGGAAAAGAGTTAAAGTAGAAAGGGTGATGTCGTGCCGTATTTATCGCTTCATGGAGATATTGAGAGTAAAAGTACGAACGGTGATACCTTGCCATTATTATTATTATTTCATGGTGAGGTTGAGAGTAAAATCATGATGGGTGATGTCGTGCCATCTTTATTCATTATGTTTATCCGTTTCCATTAGTTGATGGTTTATTTGACTGTCTCATGTTGTTATTTCTATTGTAGTTGCCATATCTTGTACGCCTTTTGCATGTCCCCTCCCAATCGTACGTATTTAATCTTTATTTGCTATTATGTTGCACATATATCTTTGTTTGTACAAGTTTAATTACGTCCTGTAATAGCCTCGTCACTACCTCGCCGAGGTTAGGCTTTACACTTACGAAGTACATTGGGTCGGTTGTACTCATACTACACTCCGTATTTCTTGTGTAGATTTTGGAACTGGTCCCAGCTGTACGTGAGGTGCATCAGCTCAGACTGGAATATTTGGAGACTCAAGGTAGATCTGTTGGCATCCGTCGACCTTGAAGTCCCCTTCCTATTTCATCATTTACTATTTATTTCATTTGAAATAGTTGTATTTATTTTAGACTCTATTTGTACAACCTCTAGAAGCTCGTGTACTTGTGACTCCATATTCGGGTTGTATTTAGATATACTGGTTATTATGCTACTTTGTAATTCATTTTAGTTTCATTTCAGTCTAATTATTTTATTCAGTTAAACAATTTAAAAACTAGTTAAGAATTTCTCTAACGTTGGCTTGCCTACCGAGTGAAATGTTAGCTTCCATCACGGTCCTGAAGGTGGGAATTCCAGTAACGGCCCGACCGGTCATTTTGAGTGTATTAGCCCTGATTCCTTACTTACTGCTTTTTGCGTATCTTTTTATACTTATGTGAATTTCCGGGAGGTTCTTTTTTTGGTTTTGGAGTATTTTGGAATACTTAGTCCCTAAAATGGAAGCTTAAGTTCTAGGATTTCAACCGTAGTCGAAACTGTGTGAAGACGACTCCGAAATGGAGTTTTGTTTGTTTCGTTAGCTCTGTTGGGTGATTTTGGACTTTGGAGCGTGTCTGAATTGTGAATTAGAGGTCTATAACTGAATTAGGCTTGAAATGACGGAAGTTGAATTTTTAGGAAGATTGACCGTAAGTGGACTTTTTGATATCGGGGTCGGATTCTGATTATGTAAGTTGGAGCTGGTCTGTAATGTCGAATATGACTTGTGTGCAAAATTTGAGGTCAATTGGTCATGATTTGATATGTTTCAGAATCAGTTGTAGAAGTTGGAAGTTTCAAAGTTCATTAAGTTTGAATTGGACGGTGATTCATGATTTCAATATTATTTGATGTGATTTAAGAGCTTGACTAAGTTTGTATGGTGTTTCATGACTTATAGGTAAGTTTGGTTTAGGTGGGCCTCCGGTTGATTCCGGGAGGTTAACAGATCATTTTGGACTTGTGAAAAATTGTAGATTTTCTGGTGTTTTCAGTTCTAGTTTTCTTCGCGTTCACTAGGGGAGCTCCACGTTCGTGAAGAGGAACTGGAGGTAGGAAGGATTTAATGCTTCACGTTTGCGATGGAAGTCCTGCATTCACGAAGCTCTAAGGTAATTAGTCTACGTGTTCGCGATGAGGTTCCCGCTTTCACGTGGAGGAAGTTTGTCAACTGAGTCTCCAGGCCTTTTTGCCTACGCGTTCGGGATGTTGGTCCCGTGTTTGCATAGGGGAGAGCTGAGTAAGCTTCGCATTTGCGATCAGGTCATCGCATTCGCGATGAGTAGTTCTGGGCTGAAGCAAGTTTGTAATTTGCGAATGCAAGGGTTCTTCCGCGTTCGCGAAGAAGTTATCATTGGGAAGAATATAACATTTTAAAATCAAGGATTAAGCCATTTTTAACATAACTTGATATAGAGAGCTCAAATTTGCACGAAATTTTGGGATATTTTCAGAGAAAGCTATTGGGTAATGATTCTTTACTCGTTTGTGATTATATTCCATTAATTTGTAGTTGATTCCATCTTTTAATTTCAGATTAGGGTTGAAATTTTGGGGGAAATGAAAGAATTTCTTCAACTAAGTTTTTGAGTTTTCATTCAGATTTTGATATCAGATTTGGATAATTTTGGTATGAGTGAACTCGTGAGTGAATGGGTGTTTATATTTTGTGACTTTTACTTGATTCTGAGACATGGGCCCGAGTAGACTTTTTGGTATGATTTTCTTATTTCTTGCTTAAGCCGTGATTTCATTAATTAGATTAGTTTCTTATAGTTATATTTATGGTATGTAATTGCTTTTGTGCTAGATTTGGGCCATTCATAGTCTAAAAATCATGGAAAAAGCATTCTTACTTATTGATTAAGCTTGGTTCGAAGTAAGTGGCTTGCCTAACCTTGTGTGGGGAAAATCCCCTTAGGATTTGGTAATGTTGTGTTATGTGAGCATCGTGTATGTGAGGTGACAAGTGCTTACATGGGGTATTTGTTGTAAAATCTTAATTGAGTTATACCAGCATGTGTAGTTATCCTGTTTAGTCTAATATCGCATGTCTATGTACTTTAACTGCTTATTTGAACTCTGTGCAGCATGCGTAGTTGATTTCCTAGTTTTCCTTGATATGTATCAGTCTTAACTGTTGAATTCTTACTGTTAATTGTTGTATTTATCGATTGGGATGAGTGTTTACTTTTGGGGCTACGAGGAGGTACCTCGAGAGATCTCCCTGCACATGTACTTTTGAGACTACGAGGAGGTACCTCGAGAGATCTCCTTGCATATTTACTTTTGGGACTACGATATGGTATCTCAGGAGATACCTTGCTATTTATTCCCTGTGTGTTGTACTGTTATTTACTGTGGATTTCTATTTATTAATTCCAATCTCTTATTGCACCGCAATATTTTTTCTTCCATATTTATTCTATATATACTAGCATGGACTAGGAATTGGAGATGGATATTTCATACCAGTTGGTTGTGAATATTGCCGGGAGAGTGGAGGGCATGCTTGCTCGGGAAAGAAAGTAGAGGGAGGCCAAGAGGTCTCGAGAGTTTGGCACTTATACTGGTACTCATGCTAGCTTCTGTTTGCCATGGTAGGGGCTATGTGAGTCACCCTGTTCATTCAGCACTTCTAGCCGTCGTTGGTATTCCAGCTACTCTTAAGCCCCAGGAGCATTATTACGCACCGCTAGTATTTAGTGTACCTCATGCACGGGGTGCTTTCAGTGGTCAGTCCAGTAGACTTAGCTCGAGTCAGCCACAGTAGCCACGCCCTCCGAGATATTATTTTGAGTGTGGCAACACTAGCCATATGGTGAGGGATTTCCCCAGACTTAGGAGTGGAGCATCTTCACAAACTTCTTAGGAACCGTATGCTCCATCAGGTCATGGGGCTATGATTAAGCACCAGCTACTCAACCTGCTTAGCCAAACTGGTTGGACAAGGCCTGAACATCTAATTCCAATGGTATGTATACTGCTGGTAAATATGCTAAGCTCCCCAAACTCTCCGTCATGTGGCTCAAGGCATCGACCACTATATTGTCCTTCCTAGGATGGTATAGAATAGTGATATCTTAATTGTATCTAATCACCTACGCTGACCGAAGTTAAGATCCTTCTATTTGAACATATGCTGCAAACTCCGCTGATCAGTGTAGATATCATAAGGGACACCATACAAATAGTGCCCCCAAATCTTATAGCATGAACAATAGCTGCTAAATCAAGGTCGTGGATAGGATAGTTCTTTTCATGCACCCTCAGCTATTTGGATGCATAGGAAATCATCATATGGTCATGCATAAACACCGCACCAAGACCAATCTATGAGCAGCACAATAAACAATATAAGGCCCTGAACGTTTAGGCAATAACAATACTAGGTTTATAGTCAAAGTTGTCTTAAGCTTTTCAAAGATCTCCTTACACTCCTCTGTCTACTTGAACGGAGCACCCTTCTGGGTCAACCTGGTCATAGGTGCTGCAATAGATCAGAAACCCTCTATAAATCGACGGTAATACCTTGACAAACCAAGGAAACCCCAGATCTCCATAGCTGAGGACGGTCAGGGCCAACTCTGCACTATTTCCACCATCTTTGGATCCACCTTGATCCCCTCACTCGACACTACGTGACCCAAAAATGCCACGGAATCCAGCCAGAACTCACATTTTGAGAATTTTGCATATAAAATATTTTCTCTCAAGGTCTGAAGAACAATCCTCAGGTGCTTCTCACGATCCTCCCGACTTCAGGAGTAAACTAGAATGCCGTCAATAATCACAATGACGAGTGATTCATGGTAGGTCTGAAATACATTGTGCATCTAATGCATAAATGTTGATTGGGGCATTGGTCATCCCAAATGACATCATAAGTGACTCATAGTGAGCATACCGAGTCTTAAAAGTTATCTTCGAGATATACGGCTCCCGAATCTTCAACTAATGATAACCTCAATGCAAGTCAATCTTGGAGAACACTCTGGGAATCTGTAACTGATCAAATAGGTCATCAATACGAGGCAATGTTTATATGTTCTTCAATGTAACTTTGTTCAACTGGCGATAATCAATGCATATATGCATGGAACCATCCTTTTTCTTCAAAAACAAGACCAGAGCACCCTAAGGTGACACACGGGTCTGAATAAATCCCTTTTCAAGCAATTCCTGTAACTGTTCCTTAAACTCCTTCAACTCAGGAGGAGCCATAGATATGGATGAATAGAGATGGGCTGAGTGCCCGTCAATAAATCAATACTAAAGTCGATATCTTTGTCGAGCGGCATACTCAAAAGATCAGCTGGAAACACATCGAAATAATCCTTCACTACTGGAATTGACTCAATTATAGGGGTATCCATACTGACATCTCTCTCATAGGCTAGATACGTGTCACACCACTTCTCAACCATTTGTTGAGCTTTAAGAAATGAAATAACTCTGCTGGAAGTATAATCTAAGGTACCTCTCCACTCTAACCCTAGTAATCCTAGCATAGCTAGTGTTACGGTCTTGGTGTGACAATCAAGAATAGCATACAGAGCGATAATAAAACAATGCCCAATCTATGATACTAAGCAACAATAGATTGGCTATGGTCTCAAGACCACTAATAACAACCAAACACGACTGATACACACGGTCAATAACAATAGAATCTCCCACAGGTGTAGACACATAAATAGGAGAATTCAAAAAATCACGAGATATACCTAAATATGGGAAAAAATAAGATGAAACATAGGAATAAGTGGAGCCTAGATCAAATAAGACCGACACATCTCTATGACAAACCGAAGCAATACCTGTAATAATAGAGTTATAAGCAACTTCCTCTGTACAAGCAAGAAGGGCATAATATCTGGCCCAGCCTCCCCCTCCAGGGATACCTCTACCTCCCCGACCTCCACCTCGGGTTCGATTGGATATTTTTTAGCAAAGTTAAATTTTGGCTTGTGTGGTCTCCTAGTCTTATCTTTATGATCGTATTAGCAAGTTAGTATGATCCATATCTGCTTGTTATGAAAGACACAGTTCAGTACGATAATAATAAGAAGGTCACTATTGGAGATGATGGTGCATTGAGGATGGAGGCCAGGCTATGTGTGCCAATGTAGATGGTTAGCATGAGTTGATTCTCCAGGAGGCTCATAGTTTGCGGTACTCCATTCATCCTGGTGACGTGAAGATCTATCAAAACTTGAGGCAACATTATTGGTAGAGGGGAATAAAGAAGGACATAGTGGAATATGTATCTAAATATCTAAATTGCCAGTAGGTGAGTATAAGCATCAGTGGCCAGGTAGGTTGCTTTAAAAGTTAGAGATTTTGGATTAGAAATGGGAGCGGATCACTATGGATGTTGTTATTGGTATTCCACGGACTCTCGCAAAAGTTTGATGTGGTTTGGGTGATTGTGGACAGGCTAACCAAGTCAGTTCATTCCACTCCTGTGATGACTACTTATTATTTCAACCAGCTGGATCGAGTTTATATCCATGAGATTGTTAGGCTGGCGTACATGTATCTATCATCTCTGACAGGAGTATGTAGTTTACATCACAGTTCTAGAGGGACGTACAATATGATTTAGGTACTCGTGGTAATTTGAGCACATCATTTCACCCTCAGACGGATGGGCACTTCGAGCGCACTATTCAGATACTGGAGGATATGCTCCGTGTGTGTGTGATGGAGTTTGGAGGTTTTTGAGATCAGTTCTTGCCACTTGGGAGTTTGCCTACAACAATAACTATCAATCGAGCATTCTGATGGCACTGTATGAGGCTTTGTATGGTTGGTGGTATCGGTTCCCAACGGGATGGTTCGAGCTAGGCGAGGCTAGATTATTGGGTACAGACTTGGTTCAGGATGCTTTGGAGAAGGTAAAAGTGATTCAGGATTGACTTCGCACAGCCCAGTCTAGATAGAGGAGTTGTGCGGATCAGAAGGTTTGCAATGTTGCATTCATTTTTGGGGAGCGAGTCTTGCTCTGGGTTTCGCCCATGAAGGGTGTCATGAGGTTCGGAAAGAAGGGAAAGTTGAGCCCAAGGTTTATTGTCCCATTTGAGATGTTGTGGTGAGTTAGGGTGGTTGCTTACGAGCTTGCCTTACCTCCCAGTCTAGCAGGAGTTCATTCAGTATTCCATGTTTCTATGCTCCAGAAGTATCATAGTGATCCATCTCATATGTTGGATTTTAGCTCAATCCAGTTGGACAAGGATCTATCTTATGTTAAGGAGCCGATGGCAATTTTGGACAGGTAGGTACGAAATTTGAGGTCAAAGAACATTGCTTCAGTGAAGATTTAAGGGAGGAGGCAGCTGGTCGAGGAGGAGACTTGGAGACCGAGCATGATATGCACAGTTGTTATCCTCATCTTTTCACCACTTATGTTTTATCTTTCTTCTCATTCGAGGAGTTATTTTAAGATGAGGGGATGTAATGACCCCGTCGGTTATTTTGATTGGATTAGCCCCAATCTGTTATTTACTCCATTCTCCGTATCTTTTTCTACTTATGTGACTTCCTGGAAGGTTCTGTTTTTGGTTTATGAGTATTTTGGGACACTTAGTACCTAAAATAGAAGCTCAAGTTCTAAGATTTCCACCTTAGTTGGAACTGTGTGAAGACGTCTCCGGAATGGAGTTTCATCAGTTACGTTAGCTCCATTGGATGATTTTGGACTTAGGAGCATTTTTGGATTATGAATTGGAGGTCTATAACTGAATTAGGCTTGAAATGGTGAAAGTTGATTTTTTGGGAAGTTTGACCGGAAGTGGACTTTCTGATGTCGTGATCGGATTTGGATTCCGAAAGTTAGAGTAGGTCCGTAATGTCGAATATGACATGTACAAAATTTGAGGAAAATCGGGCGTGATTTGATAGGTTTCGACATCGGTTGTAGAAGTTTGAAGTTTCAAAGTTCATTAACTTTGAATTCGAGGGTGATTCACGATTTTACCATTGTTTGATTTGATTTGAGGGCTCGACTAAGTTCTTATGGTATTTTAGGACAAGTAGGTGTTGATACCCAATTTTTTTTATATATTTTTAATATGCAAAATACTTTCAAAATAGCATATGTATGCGTATATAAGTATGTTCAAATGTTTTATTATTTTTCCTTAATTTTTAAAAGATTTTTAAATCAATTTATTGCCCTATTTTATCCAAAAAAGCCCAATAATTACTCCCAAAATTTTTTATTTTAGTGATTCACCTATTGGACTCTCATATTTATACTAAGATATCGTTAAGATAATTTTTGTATATTTTTATAAATTTATTTAGTATTTTTAAAGCTAAATTGTATATAATTGCAATATTAGCCTCTTTTAGATTTAATTACATTTATGTCTATAAAATTAGGTCCAATATTTTTAATTTGATAATTATGTATTATTAATCATTTAGTACCTTTAATTTATCTCCAGAAATTACTTTACCATTTTTTATAAAATAAATAAGGGAAATGTGGCTATTTATAATATAGCCCAAATGTGTTTCAATTGTGGTCTGAATTAAACCCCAATTTGTAACCCAATTATCCTGATCCACCCATCTGAAACGACCCAAACCCAACCCCGTTAAATCGCTTCACCTACCCAATCAACCCGGGCTGTTGATCAAAATGATCAACGGTCACCAGGCCCCCTTTCCTTTTTTAATTAAAACGACCCCTAACCCTAACCCTATTTCACACCCCAACTGCCTCTGAATCCCAATTGTCTCTCAAAATCTCTCTCAAAACCTAGCCGCCACCCTCAACCACCACTTAAAATCATCCAAATCAATGGCTTCAAAGCCATTGGACGCCTATATCTACCTTATTTGGCTTCTATATGCCCAATTATCATGGTTTCAAGGCTGAATCCTGGAAAATTTTGGTTCAAGCCTTGGTTGATTTCAGTTCTATGGCTGTCTCCGGTCATCTTTGACTTTGCTATGGCCAGCCATGGCTATTCAAGCCCAATTCTTGACTTCTCCTGCTTAGATCGATGATTGTCCAAGCCTTTCTCACCATCTGGGTTTCTTCTGAAACCCTAACCTTTGAGGTTCTTTCGATTTCTTTTAGATCTGTTTTAGATCTGTGTTCACTCTCGACTTCTAAACGTTTTTCTCAAAGTGTCTTTCAAAACTTTTCCTTCAAAATCACTTTATCTTTTCCGATTTAGGTTTTGTTAAGTTATTTCTAAGCTTTCTCTGATTTTTTGACATATTCTACTGTGTTTCTTTATGTCGTTCTTCTACTGGAGTTTGTATGTCAACGTCTTAGTTTTTTTTTAGGTTTCTAAATATATTTTCTAGTTAGTATTTGTTCCATTGATATTTTTCATCTCTAAACTCGATTGATGGTGAAAAAACGTTTTGGGTTCATTCGAGTTCTGAGACTATTTGCTGTGAGATTTACCTTTTCATTATCCCTGAATTTGATTGGTTTCAAAACCCTAATTTATTTGGGGCTTATTCAGGCTTCTAAAGTTGTTTCACCTGTTTGAAGTTGCTTGACAGGATTTGAAACCTTTTCGTTTCAACTTCTGTTTCTTTATGCGATTTGATTTCTTGCAATCATTGAAACTAGACTATATTTTCCAGAAAGGTCTTTTTGCTCGACCCTTTTGCATGCTTCTGATATTCCTTTTTCCTTATTACTAAGCTGACCTATGTGACTACCATGTTTCAATGTCTACTAACTTTGTAGTTATACTACTTCTCTTTGCCATAGTTTAACCTCACAGGCCTAATGTTTATGCACTCTTTTATACGCTAAATTTCCCTCTAAAGGGACCTTCGATTGTGGACTGATTTCAAACCACTCTTTGTGTAACTTTGAATGCACTCGTGTGTTAAGTAATTGATTATTTCCTTGTTTTACCGATTTCCCTGTTTCTTGGATTGATTTGAAAACTTCCCTTTGGACTTTCGATTCTCTAGTCTTTAACTTGGTTTATTTGTTTATTCATGGGAGCCATGTCATCCTCCCTAAATCAGTAATCTCAAATCCATGACTCCTTGATTTACCATATGCTGATTGTCTACATATTCTGCAAACTTGTTATGTTTCTTACCTTATTTGGTTAACCGTGCATTTCAAAGATTCTTCCCTTAATTAAACATTTATGTACTTACCTCTAATTGTTTATTCTGCACATGATGCTCTACTTGATTTCTTTCCTTAAATGTCTTCTGCCCATTACCATTTGATTTTAACTCCTTAATTGAAGGAAGTCCTTAATACTGATTTCATTTCAATTAGTACATAATTCCATAATTGCTGCTGAACTATGATTCTTGCCTTATTTTCTACCTGCTTTCAAACTATAAATACCTTGCTCTTTCATTAAAATAGACACACGAACACTCTTAGTTTCTGAACTCACACTCATACTCAAAATATTCTCTCTTGCTACTCGTACGGTGGTCGGTCTTTAAAGTCCTGCTACCTGCTTTTACGGTATTTTTGCTTCTTTGAACTGGTATGTCCTGATTAAGATTTCAGCATCACAACAATATTTTTACTTAATACTTTTGTTTTCTTGTCAGCCTACTGCTTGTGTTTAATTCAGTACTTTATTCTAAGCATGCTGTAATTCCATTCTGCCTGTTCTGAATCTATTATGCATCCTAGACCCCTAGCCTAATGTGTTTGATACTGATGGCTTGTTTGAGGCATGACAGTATTAAGTATTGTTGTTTATGACTCAAACTTGATTCCCCTGGGATCATAACCTCTATGTTACCATTATATGTTGTGTATTCTTGTTAATCTTGTAAGCATAATAGCACTCCCTATTATTGTGCATGCCTAGAATCAGCTAATGCCTAAGTACATAGGCTCTTTGGCAACTGCCAAACCCCTGAACCCCTTTGTCTAAAATTATCAACTTGTTTATGGCTTTTTCCCAGCACCTCTTTCCCTCTTCTTTACTTCCTTAGTTCTTAAAGCTCTATTTCTTCACTTGCACTCTCTCTTAAACTTAAGTTCTA